>APFE030741731.1:0-15054 GCA_000404065.3 Pinus taeda
TATAATAATAATAATATTATGACTTGAAAGGGAGCACGATGGCTAGGTTTCCTGAAACCCTCTGCGCCGCCGACAATAGGATCTCAGTCAAAGGGACAGCCATTGCAGGGAAGCCCTGCACGATCCTGCGAGTTAGAACTTTTGATTCACGGACCTGTCTTACCCCTGTAGCTGATCGATCTTTGGCGACAAAGCTAGACTTCTCCAGTTCCAGTTTCCGCGCCGCTGCTGCACTCAAGGATCATCGCTGCCTTGGAAGGTTTTCGTGCCTGCTCGGGCCTGCTCGATGGTACTGCTGTATTTGAACTTTCCCTTTGGGTTTGGCCCGGACCCTCTATCGGGAAGAAATATAATGACTCGAATCAGAATCAACAGTTCCTGGAGATCAGTTTCAGGAGAGAAGCAGAAATGAAATCTGCAATTTCTACGCCATGCGCCGCCTGTAAACTGCTACGAAGACGCTGCACAAATGAATGTGTTTTTGCTCCTTACTTCCCTCCAGACGATCCCCACAAATTTGCGTGGGTCCACAGAGTATTTGGGGCCAGCAATGTCAATAAAATGCTGCAGGCCTTGAAGACCAACATGAAACTTGAGGTGCAAGTCTCCAGGAGCCTTCCAAGGGCAGGGGTATCGAATGGTAACGAGAACACGGGGGAAGCCGAATCGAAGGCCGAGGTGAAACCTAAGAAGAAGATAGGCTGCACTTGCCCCAAGAGCCTGAAATCCAACAGCTTCCTATTGGAGAATGATCACGTGAGGGTTCCCAAACTCAGACGTTTGGACTTAGAGCCCGAACTGTTTGACGAAATGCCTGAGCGAGATGAAACACTCTGGCAAGCCTCGTTTCAGATCCAGATCAAGCTCCTCTCAGGCAAGAACTCTGCTACATTGGGTAGGCTCTCAGGATCTGGTGAAGGACCTCATGCATGCACTGGAACTTAAGCTGGGAATTCCCTCGGCAGCTCAACGACTTCTCCACGAAGGTAAACAACTAGAGGAGCTCCACCCCCTTTCATTCTACAGCATTAAAAGAAATGCCACGATTTTCCTTTCCCTGCGATTGAGAGGGGGAGCGGTAGGACAGTCTTCCTCAGCCAAGGCATTCTCATACAAGGATGTTGTCCATTCACCGAGGCAGGAAAAGACAGTACCACCAGCTCAGGCACCCAAACTTTTTCTGGTGGACAAACTTGAGGAGACTCCCTCCATTGAAATAGTGCATCCAACCTTAGATGAGCAAACCCAACAACTTGCTGAGCAAGGCATTATTTGCAGGTTCAATGGGTTGTGGCCACGGATAGCAGATCTCTACCAATGGATCCACTCTAACTGGACCAACAATTGTAAGGTTTTATTGTGCTCAAAGGGTTTTTTCATAACGGTGTTTGTTTTTGAGGAGGACTACCAAAAGGCTCTAAAAGAAAGGCCTTGGTTCTAGGGCTCAACAGGTTTATTCCTCACCCCCTGGTTCCCGGACTTCGATCCATCTTCGGCAATCATCTCCAAGCTCCCAATCCGGGTCAGACTTCCTAATCTCCCAGCTCATCTTTGGCACTTTGCAGTGTTCCAAGGAATCGGCAACTCTCTAGGCCGCTACCTAGACACAGATATTTCTAGAGGCGAAAAAGGCCTATATACCTTTGCCAGAATATGTGCAGAAATAGACATCAGCAAAGGACTCTCGGACAAGATCAATCTCAAAATTGGAGACTTTCATTGGACCTAGTACTTGGATTATGAGAATACAGCTTTCCGCTGCCGCAACTGCCATCTCACAGGGCATCTCCAGAGCTCTTGTCCCTCGAAGCCTGCCCCAACAAAGAAAGCCAATCATAAGCAGAAATCCAAAAGCTGGAAGCCTCATGACCCTCCCCCCATGGATGATTTTGATTTCACCTCGGATGAAGAGGAGATAAATGAGGAAGAAATGGAGACCACGACAGCGCCGGAACCGCCATCGGCTGACCCTGAGGATTGCTCCGTCCAGCCATGCTCCCAGAAAAGGAATCATGAATCCTCCACCTCGGACTCAGACAAGGAAATATCTCAAGCAACCCAGCTCAGTTTGCAAATCACGCCAGTTCAGCAGTGCCCTCCTGAATGGGTCAAAGTGGGCAAAAAGAAAGGAAAAAAATTCCGCATAGCTGATCCCTCCCATGTAGGGTAGAATCATTTGCTTTGTTTTGTTCTCTGGTTTTTCTAGTCACTTAATGCTATGTTCTTCTCTCTTATCTTCGCTTCTAGGAGCCGAGGTGGATGCATATCCTTTCCGGCTGCCTATGTTCATGTTTCTCTTGGCTCTGCCTGTTTCCAGGCTTGATTGTACTATATTGCTCCTTTATTAATAGATTTAGTCATATTTTACAAAAAAAACATATTGTATTTGTAACTCTAAAAAAGTTTTGCATGTGAAGACATTTGATCCCTTTGAGCTCATGTTAGACCCATACTTAAAATGGATCTATGTTGGTGGTAGATGGATTGAGATGTTGGAGCAGGATGAGGACGTTGATGGAGAAGCGTTTGTGGACCAGTTCGAGACCGTGGAGACAGGTATACCAAGTCATGATGATCCAGTGTTGATAAGATTGATAAAGGAGAGTGAGGATAGGTTTTCCTACCCACCTTTGATGAAGTACATTGCAAAGAGGTATGGAGGATTCATTTCAGGCACGGGTGGATTCTTCCTCATGATGAAGAGAGATGCCATTGTGATGGAGAAAGGAGAGCCATATGACTTCCCCACAGCACCATCTTTCTGAGCGCATAGAGGAGATGGGTTCATTGTCAACTGCTCGAGATAGTGAGACCCTTTGGAGAGTGAAGTGCCATTGAAGGGTGCTTCATGATGAGTAGAACCAGAGGAGGGCTCGTATGACAGAAAATATGTGATGATGGTTGCATATGTTGGGGTGCATGCATTCTTGTGGAGTTGGTGTTAGGACCATATTAGCTACCTGGTTAGTTGATTTTATGAGGGGATCCACCACATGTCATTGTTGCAGGTTGTGATTCATGTTGTCACATGGCATATGATAGTGATGCGATTCTTTCATGATGTCGATGAAGTTAGTGGTAGAACTACCGCGATAGTTGGTGCGAAGACCTTGATGAAGGAGTTGACTGAGGAGTGTTGTTCTCAAGGATGACAACCTTTTTAGAGTAGGGAGGATGTTAAGACCTTGGGCTTGATTGCACATGAAAAGTGCACCCAAGTCTAATTAGTGAGACGATTTGGCAAAGAGTGTCAAAAAACCGAAGGTGACATGGCTGAGTGCACGAAGGCACCCAATCGAGACCACATGAAGTGGAATGATTTGTGAAGTTTGGGGTTTTGCTCGAACGAAGGCACGTTTGCACAAAGGCATGATGCACCTAAACGATGGGGTGAGCAGACAAATGACTCACACGATTAACGAAATGATTGGGTCGATTTGGTTGAGAATTGAGGTTGGTTTGTGCGAAGAAAGGCAAGGCGAGTTGGGGAACAAGTTGAGTGAGCAAACGAAGTAAGATCACATGACGAAAGACGAATAGTGAAGGCTGAGAAGGAAGAACCAAACTCGTGGATGAGCTCGCTCTAAGTGAGTAAGGCTAGAAGAGAGTTGTGCCGACTAGTAAAAGAATTGGTTTTCTACATTTTTGTTGTTTTCTGTGGTTTGGTCTTGTCGCAGGTTGAAGTTCTGCAACCTTTTTTCTGAAGTATTTTGTGACCATGAATCATCAGAAAGGTTCGGCCCAACTACTGTAAAATTGAAGAATTTTTTTTCAGAAAAAGGGTTGTGGCAGTGAGTAAGATAAGGCTTGGTCTAACCGAGCTTGTAAATTGAAGTTTTGTAATTATATTGAAGTTCATTATTGAAGTATTGGGGAAATCATTTGGGAATCGCCTTCCATATACTACTGTTGTGTTTATTAGAGCAAGTTTATTTCTGTATCGGTTTTGCATTGCAAAGTGAAGTAAATTGTTATGGAAGTTAAAACCAAACTGTTAAGATTGAGTTCGTTGAACTCTTGAAGTGAAGACTAAATTGGAAAATGAATCTAAGTGTTAAAGATTGAAGTTGCTATTATACCAAGTTTAGTTAGACTATTGATTCCACAAGTAAGACATATAACATCCATACAAGGTATATAGGTTAGAGATGTAGTACGAGTGTTATTAAAACCAAGTTGATCAAGCCATTGGGAAGAAAACATGTTGGTGTCACACACCTTAGGAGACTCCAGAACCTTAGAAGAAATCGCTAACATAATAGAGGGAGGACAAAGTTGCAGAGCAAAAGCGCATTCAATCTTCATGCAGGAAACTTTGATAGCAAAAGAAAAGGGAAGCACATGACACATACAATAGAGTAGAGGATGAGAAAAGAGAAGATATTGCAGGTAGCAGAATTGAGATCACAGCAAGCAGAATGGGAGTCAAAGGAAGAATAGGAGCTGAGAAGTAGAAATAAGAAGAATAATAAAGGCAAGGCACAATCACAGAGCAAACAATGCTCATACAAGTTGAAGAGCTGGAACAAATAGTAGCTGAGGAAGAGAGTGAATAGATGCATGTTCCCTCACCAAAGATAAGCACAAGAAACAAGTCCAGCTGGAGGTCCACAAGTACATGGAGCAGTTGATGCGTGAGGCCACCAGTGATGACTTCCAGTTGAGCGTCGACAACATGCAGAAGTACATTGGTGGTCTGACCACACTTGGGACAATGTTGTGCATGGTTCAGGACGAGACGAACATAGGTTCCAAGACTGCATGCCTAGATGCCATGGAAGCAAGAGTTCGCTTTTAGCAAGACACCATCAAGTAGTTTGGGGACATCACACCACAATACCAAGCTTAGCATCAGTACATGATCGAGAAGCATCAAGTGGAAGTTGGTGAGTTGGTCTTTCTCCAAACCTCGAAGTCATAGTGTTTTGTATTGTTAGACTGCCTCTAGCCTATTTTGTCTCACATGAGTACACGTGGAAAATGTGTATTAGTTGTAATCGTCTTGTAAGTGAAATTCCAAGTGTCATTAGTGGAATGTGAACAATCACTATATAATGTAAAGAGTTACTTGTAAATAAGTTTAAGAGTCATGAGGGTAGTCAAAGAGTCACAAAGGGGAATGTCAAGGGTCACCCCACCCTTTGTTATAAATAGAACCTCATAACTCATAGACCAGACTTTTGGGAGCCAAGATTTTGGCTAGGAATTGCTTAGAGAAGGATTTGAGAGTATTGTGATGAGCCTTGGCTTCTCCACAACGTAGAGAGAGTGCATCTCTTTGGAGGAGAAAGCGGTGTTGACTGTAATGTTCCACTATTGGGGCTAGTGGTTGTCAATGGTGTATGTATGGATGGAACTTTAACTTAATATATATAATTGAGCCAAAACATTTTCATGCATATGTTGTTATTGTAGTTCAACTATTTTGGTTACTTTAGAAATGTATGTTATTTCACTTACATATTTGTGTATGAACTATTTTGTATGCAATTGTATGAATATTGTTAGAGACGTGTTATTGTAGTAACCCATCACTTTGGATTGTGGACTATTCCGCTTCGAGCCTATGATTTCATTCAACTTATGTGTTCCTTTTAGGCTGCGTACTATTACAGGCTTCTGAGGGACACACTTTCCTTCCCCCTCTATGTGTTAGAACCCCTATGCATCTCACTTAACTCGCTGCAAGGTCACATACTTGCTTCCGACAAATTTATCATACTCACCTCTGTGCACTATCGTGATCAAGGCACTATTGTACAACCCATTGCGGGGACTCCTACTCCAAATGATCTGAGGTCTAGTTGGGATTTCTTACTGGGGAGATCCCCTGAAATGTTAGTAGATCTAACATCGTCAACATTTCTGGTGCTAGAAGGAGGGCCAGATGAAAATCTGAGTCCTCAAAGTCTGTTCTAAATCTCTGCACATCATTCATGACTTACATTACAATCATACCTCTGACATGTTTTTCTCATGCATATGATTTCAAAGTGTTGGAGGACATCCTTGATGACTTGTCACGTTTGAAGTATGACGTTGTAGATGGAGAAACCTTGCTAAGGCATAGAGTTGCCATTGTAGGCTTCTGTCATAAGAATGAAGTCCCCTCGGACAACATTTCCCGTGGGTTGTTCACTTGCACGTTCGAAAGGCACGTAAGGAAATGGTGTCACACATTACCCGCAACCTCCATTCACTCTTTCGATCACATGACCAGAGAGTTATGCCGTGCTTTCTATCATTATGACCTTAAAGCACTCAATAAAAAAATCCTGGAATTACGGAAAGCACATGATGAATCTATTACGCAATTCTGGGATCGCCTTTTTCATCTTACTTTTCAAATCCCTGAAGATGATGTTGATTGGGAATTTCTCAGGGAACGGTTCCTGTATATTCTTCATGTATCTGAAGATTGTCACGTGTTATAATCATTCAAACCCCTCCCAGCATACCTTGGTGTTAGAGCTGCCAAATCTAAGACATAAAAGGTTGTTATCACAAGTGACCATCGTCCACTTCTCATCAAACAACTCTAGCTCCACAGGATGAGGTGGGAGAAGTTGTGAACCCATATGTTGAACCATCACCTCCTCCCACCCACCTGCTCTGGATTTCTTCATAGATGTGGAATGCGAACCAGTCAATTGTTACATGAGCTTGTTTTCTCAACCTCATCCTCTCATTCTATTGATCCTCCCGCTTTTGGTGTCTTGTGTTCGTCCATTCCGGACTCAACATGTGTTGTTCACAAGGATCACGTTGTGGATGGAGTTGGTGTTGAGTAGCCAACCCACGCTGTCATTTTTTATGAGTACGTCTGGGAATCTGAAGAACTTACAGTGAAGGATGACCTCCTTCTATCTGCACCTCATCTGCTCTATCCTGACATCTTTTGTGATCCTGCCATTTTTTATTTGTCTTGTGAAAATTCATTCTTGAATGTTTCTATTTCCGATCATTCACAAGATGCATAGGATGTTAACCCATTATTTGATTGTGGAGAGGACAAATATTCCTTTCTAGATCCACCCAATCTATCATCTTTTCTTTCTGGAAATTCAGAGGGTGAAAATTTTTGTTTCTCATTTACCCCTTTGTATGATTCGTCAGATCATGAGGATGTCGATGTACATCTCAAATTTTATGATCGTGGTTGTCGTGATCTCTTTACTCCTTCATTCGATGATGATTTTGATTCACTTGTTGTTGATATTTTCAAGCCATCGGTCTTTGATGATCTACCTGCTGACAAAATCAAAACCCCACAAGATGTCGAGGCACTTCAGCCCGAGCTGATGGTTATGTTAGGTCATCGTTTTCTTGACGTTAGTTCCGCTCCTGATCAAAAATCTGTTGAAACACCCGAGGGTCCTCATCACTCTCTTGCGCACATTGAAAATCAATATGATCTGCACATCTTACACCCTCCACCAGAATCACATGATCCTACCACTCATGCATCGGAGGAGTCATATGTAGCAAGTCATGCTGTGAAGTGAAATTTTTCTTCTTTCTACATGTTTGCTTGTTTGCAAAGATCAAAAGAGTGTGTATGTTCGTCATCTACACACAGTGCACTGTCACACCATGGTACACTCACAGAGTGTTTGTCTTCCACTTTTACTCTTTTCTTTTTTGTGGACACATTTAAACTTCGAGCGTGTTAGGTTTTCACTATTTTATCTTTCTTGTGCGCATGTTTACCTGAATACCTTTCTTTTCGATCATGCCTTCACTAACATGGGCCAACGAAGGCGCTGGTGGATGCATTGGAAATGTCACTTCACGTGAGTAGGCCCATGCACTGTTTAGCTTAGGAGTAGAAGTAGTGTTTGCTTTCTTGTTTTTCTTTGCTTACTTGTTTTGCTTTCATTTTACTTATATCCTTTGTTTTGTTTGTTTGTTTGTTTTTCACCCATAGGCTTAGCTTCACATGAAATCGTGTTTGGCTCTTGAGACATGCAGGGTGACTTACAAGAGGAATTGTACAACAATCAACATTTGGTTAGCTGTTATCCTATCTCTTTGTGAATATCTTTTGTTGTTTCAATCAATGATACCCTAATGGAAAATATGTTTTGTTCAGAGTGAGTCTTGGTGAAAACACAACGCTTTCACTTTTAACTAGTACCGCCAACTCTAATCGGTTATTTTATATTCGGTTAACCCTTGTCAACTCAATAAAGTAGAGTAAGGTGAGGGGGGAAACCTTAAAAAGTATGTCAGAGGTATATATAACATCCTTCTCTGAAGGGACAACCTCTTGTTCTCTCAATAAGTCGAGATCCCTCTTTCGCCTCATAAAATAAATAAGTGCCTATGCATAGTTCTTTGAAAATGAAAAAAATGAAAAAAATAAAATAAAGGCGAAATGAGAGAAATAAATATTGTGCAGGGAGTTGAAGTAAGTAACTCCACTGGGGTACTGTCCAGGCTCGTTGGCAACATAGCATGCTTGTGTTCCTGAAGTGACTCCGCCGGGGTACTGTCCAGGCCTGTTGACAAAAAATCAACACCATAGATGAAACTTAAACTCTAACCATTTATATTACTTGTGCATCAAGATACCACTCATCCCCAATTGAAACAACTCATTTGACTTGGCTTGGTATGTGTGCTGACCAATCAAGAGAATGGTAGGGACTACATCTTTAACTCAAGCTAGTGAAGAAGTCATGATGATCAAAGAATCAAACAATAATTCCAGAAAGGTTAGACTCGCTTCACACGAGACAAGGTCCATACAGAGAGCTGGAGTTATACCAGTGTGTCACCAATGTTGTAGCGGCTACAACCACCCTCCAAAATTTTTCCTTCGCTTCGTTTTAGAGCCTCCCTACTAAAATCTCAGCAACTTATCTTGAATTGCCTAGGTACTTGTGCTTTCATTTGAGTTTTATCTTTCACTTTACAACTTCTGTTTGCTTACTTGCTTTGTCTTCTAACTACAAGCTAACCCCCTGAATTGGTTGCAACCCGGTTCTTGCACTGCCTTGATGATCTATGCAATCCTTGATGGAAACTAGCCTTTCTCTCAGGAAATGCGCAGTGCAACCCAGCAGTGAGCTTAGGCTCAATAATTGCATAGACCTAGCTGGAAGCTTGTCTTCAGCTGGGAAATTGTTGAGAGCAGTCCAAGCCAGCAAGTGAGCCTTCAACTCTAGAATTGCGCAGCGCCAGCTAATAGGCAGCCTTACCAGGAATTGCGCAGTCCAAATCCACAGTGAGCACTCAAGTCCAGAATTGCGTAGAGCCATCTGACATCCTTCCTTTAGCTGGAAAATTGTGCAGAGCCTGAGAGGTAACCTAGAGCCACTCAACCCAGAAATTGTGCAGAACCATATTGTGCTCAGAAATTGTTAGTGCATGAACCAGAGAGTTGCGTGGTCCTCCCCAAGACTACACAATATTTCTGGGCAGTGCATGGCAGGGTTCCCAAAAAGTAAGAAGCTAAGAGGAAAAGCATCCCCGAGAAGTAGGGAATGTATTATTAGCTTCCTGAAGGTGACACATTTCCATATTTAGAAGTTTCTACTAAGTGTCGTTGTTTTCCTTGATCTCAAGCATAGGTGTCATTTGCTCAAATCTATGTAATGGAGGCCACTAGAGCTTGCTTATGCATTCAATCATCAAGCTCTAGCTTCCTTAGGAGATCAAGGAGCATTCAGAGCATTGTCATCACTTTTCATGGTGAGTTTTTTCTTTTATTGCCTTTTGCTCCTTTTTCTGTGGCTTTTGTTTGTTTAGCTTGTGAGAGTGTTGTTTCACCCATTTTGTTGAATGACCACATGCGTTTTAACTTGTTTTAGCTTGTAGAAGTGTTGTTTCAAGTTATACATTATCTTACCCAAGCGTCACATGAGTTTTCTCGTTTTTACACAAACACTCGCCGATGCGACAACTCTGTTCGCACACTTTGTGTTCCTTCAGTTCGATCCATTGTTGCACTTGTTTTACATGCATACATCTACACTTAATTAGATCTGCACTCATCCTTACATTATCTTTCAGATTTTCCTATTTTCACAGTCCCCATGGATAGATTTGGGCTCCCCCTACCCTGGTCTCACATTCACTTACATGCACTGCGCAATATGGAAGCTCAAGGCCTTTGCCTTGGCTTCTGGAATTGTGCAAAGGTTGTCCTGGTCTGGCTCCAACTTCTCACTGCACAGTTCTAGGAGACAGTCTCCTAGCTTGGTCACTGCACAGTCTCTCCCAGACCCTGTCCCAAATTGAACTGCGCATTTTGCAGTTCCAGTTAGCAGACTTCCACATTGACTTCCAGGACTGCGCAATGTGCAGTTTCCACAGTAAGTCAGTTACCCCTTGTCAATCAAAACTGCACATTTCCTCTCATCATATGCCTTAGTTGCTTCTTGATCATGTTGTAAAGCTAGATTTGTAAGAGCTAATGTTTCTTTTCCATGAGTGTTCATTCTATCCCATACACACCACACTCGTGAAGCACTTCTCTCCAGCATTCATTGTACCATGGCACCAAAGAGAGCTGCTTCAAGAGATACCACTGAAGCGGTACTGGGGAAGCAATTGAGAAGGCACAGATTACTTGCCAATATATGTAGATGCCCAACTATTTACAAAAAAGGAATCAACACTAACATGGCAACAAAACCATCAACAATGGCAGAAGGCAAAAAGCCAGTACAGGATCAGGGAAAGATGAAATTATTGACATAACAAAGGGAGGACAAAGATGCAGAGCAAAAGTGCATTCATTCTTCATGCAGGTAGCTTTGATAGTAGAAGCAAAAGGAAGCATAGGACACAAACATCAATGCAAAGGAAGAGAAAAGAGCAGAGATTGTAGGTAGAAGAATTGAGATTTCAACAAGTAGAATGAGAGTCGAAGGAAAAGCAAGAGCTAAGAATAAAAAACAAAGAGAAGAACAGAGGCAAGGCACAATGACAGAGCAAACAATGCTAATATAGGTTGATGAGCTGGAATGACCAACAATTGAGGAAGAGAGTGAACAGATGCAGGTTCCCTCACCAAAGCTAAGCAAAAGAACCAAGTCCAACTAGAGGTCGAAAGGTACATGGAGCAATTGATGCGTGAGGCCACCAGTGATGACTTGCAGCTGAGCGTAGACAACATGCAGAAGTACATTAGTGGTCCAGCCACACTTAGGACAGTGATGCACATGCTTCGGGATGAGATAGACACAAGTTCCAAGGTCTAGCCACACTTAGGACAGTGATGCACATGCTTCGGGATGAGATAGACACAAGTTCCAAGGTCCAGCCACACTTAGGACAGTGATGCACATGCTTCGGGATGAGATAGACACAAGTTCCAAGGCCACATGTTCGAATGTCATGGAGGCAAGAGTCTGCTTTCAGCAAGAAAGCATCAAGTAGTTTGGGGACATCACAACACAATACCAAGATTGTCATTAGTACATAATCGAGAAGCATCAAGTGGATATTGCCTAGTTGGTCTTTCCCCAAACCTCAGAGTTGTAGTGTTTTGTCTTGTTAGGCTGTCTCCAACCTATTTTGTCTCACATGGGTACACGTGGAAAATGTGTATTATTTGTAATCATGTTGTAAGTGAAATTCCAAGTTTCATTAGTGGAATGTGAATAGTCACTATGTAATGTAAAGAGTTATTTGTAAAGAAGTTGAAGAGTCATGAGGGTAGTCAAAGAGTCATAAAGGGGAAAGTTAAGGATCACCCCACCATTTGTTATAAATAGAACCTTATAACTCAAATACCAGGCTTTTGGGAGCCAAGCTTTTGGCTAGGCATTGCTTAGAGAAGGCTTGGAGAGTATTGGGATGAGCCTTGCCTTATCCACAACATAGAGCAAGTACATCTCCTTGGAGGAGCAATCGGTGTTGACTGTAATGTTCCACTATTGGGGCTAGTGGTTGTAAATGGTGTATGTATGGATGGAACTTTCACTTAATATATATAACTGAGCCAACACGTTTTCATGCATATGTTGTTATTATAGTTTGACTATTCTAGTTACATTAGCAATGTATGTTATTTAACTTATGCATTTGTGTATGAACTATTTTGTATGCAATTATATGAATCTTGTTGGAGACGTGTTGTTGTATTAACCCGCCACTTTGGATTGTGGAGTATTTCGCTTCCTATCTGTGATGTCATTCAACTCGTGTGTTCCTTTCAGGATGTGTACTATTACATTATTCTAATTGACGCACTTTCCTTCCCCCTCTGTGTATTAGAAACCCCATGCATCTCACTTCACTCCCTGCAAGGTCACACACTTGCTTCCGACAAAGTTATCATACTTACCTTTATGCACTACTGTAGTCAAGGCACTATTGTACTACCCACTGCTAGGACTCCTACTCCAAATGGTTTGAGGTCTAGTTGGGACTTCTTACTAGGGAGATCCCTTGACATGTTGGCAGGACCAGCATCGTCAACACCCGAGTATGAGGAATCCAGAGAATGGTATTGTGCGATGCTTGTAGCAAGGATCAAGTAAATGTATCATTGTCATTTACTACTATTTATTAATAAAGAAAGTTATATTTCTATTCCAATTAAAGTGCTTCAATGTTATATATTGTGGATTTATGCATTTGAATTATATTGGACAAACCTATAATATACTAATATGCTATGATCTCTTTGAAGTTGCTGTTTTTTTGTTGTTTTAGTTGAAAGTATAAAGATTTGGAGCAAAGAGAGGAAAAAGGCTTCAAGATCCACTTCAACTGTCAGGTCTCCAAGTAGGTTTCTTATCCTGTGGTATTTATTTTATGCATTGTGCTTTTGTGTATGTGAGTTTCCTTGTTGATTTTTTTATTCCACTTAGTTAAATCTATCAACCTTAACCTCGACAGACATTTTCTCACAATAAATAGAGCTCAAATTAGAGTAAGCAACAATATGACCCCTTATGAATCATAGAAATGTGGACTAGATTCGATCAAACATTTCAAATTATTTGGAAGCAAGTGATATGTCAAGATAAATGAAGACAATTTAGGAAAGTTTAATTCTAGAGAATATGGAGGAATTTATCTTAGTTATTCATCTAGAAGCAAGGGCTAAAATGCTACAACAAAATACTATGAAGGTAGCAGAAAGCATTGATGTAAGAATAGATGAAACATTATCCCAAAAAGAAAAGCAATAAGAAAATGAAGATTCAAAGGAGATAATTAGTAGAGAGCATGAAAATGAGGAAGAAGAAGGAGAGGAAGAACAAAAAGAGCAAGAGGAAGAGGAGGAGAAGATACAAATTCAACATCCACAAACTCCATTCGTATATGTTTAGAAGAATCACCTATAAAATCAAATCTTTGGAAATAAATATTTGGGGGTTTAGACTAGAAGGAGATTGAAAAGGACACCCAATAATGAAAATTTTGCCTTATTATCCAAAGTAGAAACCAAGAATTTTGCACAAACTAGTGAAAATGAGCATTAGGTCAATGCCATGGACGAAGAATTAAGTCAGATTAAGAAAAATGAGGCCTAGGAACTTGTGTCTAGACCAAAATATAAGAATGAAATTAGCACCAGTTGGGTATTCTTGAACAAATTGAATGAGGATGGAAAAGTAGTGAGAAATATGGCTAGATTGGTTTGCAAAAGGATATGCACAAGTGGAAGGTGTTTATTTTAATTTTTTTTTTTCTCTCGTTGCAGTAGTTAGAGAAATCAAAATGTTTTGGCATTTTCATGCTTTAGAAAGAAAATCCTATCAAATGGATGTCGGGTCTAATTTCCTAAATAAATATTTAGAGGAAGAAGTATATGTTGAACCACTAGAAGAATTTCAACTATTAGAAAATGAAGACTATGTATGCATATTGAAGACACATGTTTGTGGATTAAAGAAAGCTCTCAGGGCCCGTTACCCAATCCTTGAAAAATATTTACCTTTTAGTAACCCCCATGGTTGGAAGATTCAAATTAAGAAAATATGATGAATCTCCAAATGCAAATCAAAATTTGTATTGGAAAATGATTATATTTGACACCATCAAGACCTGATATCTTGCAAGTTGTAGGATTGATTGCAAGGTTTCAATCTGTAGCAGAGGAGACACTTGTGCAAGCACGAAAATATTTTTTAGATTTCTTAAGGGGAATATGTACTTTGACTTATGGTAAGCAAGAGAAAAATATTTCATCTTAACAACATATATAGATACAGATTGGGAAGGAAGTGTTGATGACAAAAAAACACTAGTGGGGGAGAATTCTTCATTGTTAAGATTAGGTATGTTCTATGCTAGAGCAATTTATTTAATTTCTTTTCCATATTAGCAATCACATCAGCATAAATTAAACTGCAGATAGAACATAAATATAAATCGCAAAAGACAAGCCAAGACAAGAGGACACAAGATATGGCGCGAGCCAGGGACAAACCCCACAATGTGTGGGGAAACCCTTTGATCAAATCTTCTTTTATCTTCAAAGTTCAGCAGAGAAAGAGAGAGAGAGAGAAAGTACATTTACAACAGAAGTCAACACTTTGACTTAGCTAGATCTAGCATAGATCATTTCGTATAATGATGAGATCAGTTGAAGACATTTTCCTTCAACTGATTCTCAAGGTGACTCCTTCACCTATCTTCGAGCTGCATCTCGTCCATTTGCTGCACCTCATCATGTAGTACCATCATGCATTGTCATGCTTCTCATGATCTCATACATCATGCTGCCCATACATTATGCTGTCCATAATCTACAGCATGCTGACCATGATGCAACATCTTCCATCATCATGCAGCCCTGTGTTGTACTTCATCATTGATATCTTCAGTATTGCTGTTATCATCATTGCTGCACCATGACTGCATTAATATGCTGACTGTCTATATGACAACATTTCATACATCATGTTCCTTACCTTGCTACCTTAACTGTGTTCATTTATGTGCTGCCTTGACTTGTATACATCTGCATTCCATATATCATTAATATGACAGCGTCCCATAATGAATATGACTTGTTTATATCAGCGTTCCATACTGAAGCGTATATGTATGCATTGAGTTGCTGTGTATCCATCTGGGTTATATATA
>APFE030741731.1:20570-67577 GCA_000404065.3 Pinus taeda
CTGCCTTTGGTGATTGCTCTTTCACTCCTGCTTGGGCATTGTCTTCACCTCAGCTCTGATACCATGTTAAGATTAGGTATGTTCTATGCTAGAGCAATTTATTTAATTTCTTTCCCATATTAGCAATCACATCAACATAAATTAAACTGCAGATAGAACATAAATATAAATCGCAGAAGACAAGCCAAGACAAGAGGACACAAGATATGGCGCGAGCCAGGGACAAACCCCACAATGTGTGGGGAAACACTTTGATCAGATCTTATTTTATCTTCAAAGTTCAGTAGAGAAAGAGAGAGAGAGAAAGTACATTTACAACAGAAGTCAACACTTTGACGTAGCTAGATCTAGCATAGATCATTTCGTATAATGATGAGATCAATTGAAGACATTCTGCTTCAACTGATTCTAAAGGTGACTCCTTCACCTATCTTCGAGCTGCATCTCATCCATTTGCTGCACCTCATCGTGTAGTACCATCATGCATTGTCATACTGCTCATGATCTCATACATCATGCTGCCCATACATTATGTTGTCCATAATCTACATCATGCTGACCATGATGCGGCATCTTCCATCATCATGCAGCCCTGTGTTGTACTTCATCCTTGATATCTTCAGTACTGTTGTTATCATCATTGTTGCACCATGACTACGTTAATATGTTGACTATTTATATGACAACATTTCATACATCATGTTCCTTACCTTGCTACCTTAACTGTGTTCATTTATGTGCTGCCTTGACTTGTATACATCTGCATTCCATATATCATTAATATGACAGCGTCCCATAATGAATATGACTTGTATATATCAGCGTTCCATACTGAAGCGTATATGTATGCATTGAGTTGTTGCGTATCCATCTGGGTTGCGTATATATATATGTATATATATATTCATGGAGTTGCTTCTGCTATGTATCCACATAAATCCATGAAGTTGCTGCGTATCTACCTACATGTATTACAGTGCGTATTTCAGTTTATATGTTACCACGAATGACATAGGGTTTCACTTCCTTCATGACTGCATACATCCATATTCCTTCATTCCCATATTACGTGTTTCTAGACAGCGTATATATACATGTGTCCACCCATCTTTGCCTGCATCCTAAACAACATGTAGATACTGCGTTGAAGGAGTATTGACTGTGTTGAATCTGATCATGAATAGCGTGTAGATTACCATGCGTTGTACTACGACACCTCTTCATCGCTGCGGCTCATTTCCATGAACAACGTATTACATTTTTCCATATTCTGCATGTGAATCACTCCATGAACAACATGTAATTGTTTCCTTAATCTGCGTGTGAATGATTCCATGAACAGTGTGTAAATTAGGGCATCATCTGAACTGTGTATAGGGTCTCCCCAATGTCTGCGGATCTAGCCTTATCCAAGCCTTCCTTTGTTGTGGATAGGGCCTTCCCTTTAGCTGCATATGAGGCCTCCTTTACTGTGGTCAGATCTCCTTCAACAACGTACAACAGCTAGGGCATCATCCAAGGTCAACGTATTCTTCTAAGTGTCTCTCCTTCAC
Organism: Pinus taeda; assembly: GCA_000404065.3. Taxonomy (NCBI): domain Eukaryota; kingdom Viridiplantae; phylum Streptophyta; class Pinopsida; order Pinales; family Pinaceae; genus Pinus; species Pinus taeda. The sequence goes on from APFE030741731.1 coordinate 22,124, forward strand.
CAATAACCCAAGACATGGAGAGGAGGAGATCACTTGAAGAATGTGTTGTGCTAAAGACTCCAAATCCTCTCTTATTTATACTAAAAGAGGATGATGAATAGACATGACGTTTGGGCTTCTAGAGCCTACATAAGAGCTGGTCGGCTTGATAATAATTACATAAACAAAATAAATTCATATATCCATAAATACTTATCGGAATCGGATGATATTTAGATCGATCCTACACCTCTTGATGAGAGGGATCCAATAAAAATATCAGCTGCCATAAATAAGCTGACCCACATGGAGTTTGGCCCTAGTTGCCAATTTAACATTCATAGAAAATTGTTTGGTATTATGGTTGAGAAAGAAACAAATCTCAATCCCTTTGTCCACAATTGAAGAAAGACATATTCTAGAAACAAAATGTTATACCGGGTCCTTTGTATGAATCATAATATGAAAGATACTATCATACCCCCAAAGAGGGAGAAAGGAATGCCAAATAGTTACATTATTTAAAGATTGGAGGATTTTTTTTTTTTGAGAAAAATGAATCTTCAAAAGGTATTTTGGTGAGGGTAAATGTTAATGCAAATCAAATGGAAGGATGTAATACAAGATTTATTGAGTTACCTATTATTCATTAAGTCAATCCCAATTAGTGTTTCTAATAGATCTTTGAAGAACGATAAGATGGTGATATATAAAGAGAATCTTCTAACGACTATTGGAGTATAGGGAAATAAAGCATAATTATGTATCATGTCATTTTCATGGGTCACTATTACAATTCAAATAGAGATACAAAACTATCTATTTGAATGAACATCGAGTAGCTTATGTGTCAACAAAGCAGATATTCAAACACAAAAATATAAGTGTGCAAGTTAGGATAAGAAACTAGCCTTGAACCTTGGTGGTGGTTTGCTACTAAGAAATAGAAGTGGAGGCCTCCACCTCAACTTTGTCTTACAAATCACAATTCCCCTCTTTTCCCTTGGCCTATTTCCCCTCAAGTCCATACCTTACATAAATATAAATCCATAAATAACTAGTTTGAGGTTTCAAAATGTTGATGCTTCTATTTGTTTTAAATGGGGATTCTTGACTTGCTATTAGTCACATGTGTGTTGTTTCTGTCGATGCTACTATGGTGGGTGGCTTTGTCAGTGATGTATTCTTACTTCCAACTTACAAATTGCAATCCCCAACCATGGTGAATAAGTTGTAGGTAGATAGGTCACATCGAATCCACATTGAATACTTGGATAAACATGTGTCCATTTAAAGCCTTGGAATTGTGAAATCTGACCCATATGATCCATCCATTTCCCTTCAATTCTCCATGGCACGCCAAACATAAAATTTCCATGAACATGAATGGTTACATCAACATGAAAATAAAGAGAAGACTAATGAAATAATAGCCATCGTAGAGGGTCATAAGATTAGTGAGCACAATGAAGTCCCTAAATTATGAAGAAAATAATAGTAATGGACAAAAACAATTCCCCTCTTTTCCCTTGACCTTAGCCTATTGCCCCTCAAGTCCATACCTTGCATAAATATAAACCCATAAATAACTAGATTAAGGCTTCTATTTGTTTTAAATGGGGATTCTTGACTTGCTATTAGTCACATGTGTGTTGTTTCTATCGATGCTACTATGGTGGGTGGCTTTGTCGATGATGTATTCTTACTTCCAACATACAAATTGCAATCCCCAACCACGACGAATAAGGTGTAGGTAGATAGGTCACATCAAATCCACATTGAATAATTGGATAAACATGTGGCCATTTAAAGCCCTAGATTTGTGAAATCTGACCCATATGATCCATCCATTTCTATTCAATGCTCCTTGGCATACCAAACATAAAATGTCCATGACCATGAATGGTTACATCAACATGAAAATAAAGAGCATACTAATGAAATAGTATCCGCCATAGAGGGTCATAAGATTAGGTGAGCACAATAAAGTCCCTAAATTATGAAGAAAATAATAGTAATGGACAAAAGCTTAGGCCCAATTTCGATGGAACCTTTAGGCAATGGAAGAGAGAATTGAAATGAATGCATGCCGATGGTTTGGAAGTTGTAATTAGTACACATGAGTTCAACAAAATTTATAAAGGCTCCCAAGCCTTTGATGATGGTTGAGCATGGAAATAAGATGGTAATCAAAGATGTTTTTGACCCTAGTAAATTATTGTTGAACTACCAAAGATTCAAAAACATAGGTAGACAACTTCCTTGCCTACAAAGGCACACTATAGAGGGGTGTAGAGGCATCCATGGAGAGGAATTTGTAAAATATATCCATCTTGACAAGAAGCGTGAATGTGGTTTGGAACGTTTGGGACAATAGAAGAAGCGACCTTGGTTTATGACAAAAACACATTGAAGAGGAGGGAGAGATTGTATCTTTCTCAACTTTTTTTTGCACATGATGGTGGAGGCCTTCTCATAGTAACTCAAAATAATGTAAAAATCCTTGCTTCCAACTTCCTAGCCCCTTAACAAGTCAAATGATGGTACATCGATGTAGAGGAAAAGGCCCAATAAATTGTTTTTAGAAACATTTTAGCTATCTCCAAAACAAATTAATTTGGAAAGGTGTGGATTGGATGGGTACATAATGAAAATGTGAATTTGTTTGGCCCATGAATGGTAAGAAAATATGTGGATGGTTTGATAGATGGAAGTTGGACACAAAGTGGATTCCAAATGGTTATGGATAGATGATCAATCTTTGAACAAAACCACCCCCTTAGAAAATGCATTTAACATAATTAATTTTTCTCATTTAATTTTGCGGATGCTTTTAAAAAGTAAAATAAAATTTCCAACATCCAAAGTACCTTTATATATTTTATTTATAACAAACTATTCATATAACTCTTATGTAACTTTACTTATATTTTCTTTTCTGAAATTGAAATGGGAAGTGGTTGACCAACTCTCACTAGAGACATAAACATAACTCACCATTTTAAATAGATTAATCATGACATGTCTTTGAAATATTTTATTTATTTAATTAAAAAATGTTATTATATCACATGAAAAAGGCATAATTAGAGGAATCATTTCAACTACATATAAAATGAATATATATAATTTCTTTAACTTAAGATGTAATTTCTACATTTGATCATGGATGAAATGTTTAATCATGAAATCCCAAGAAGTATTTTCTTTACTTTATTTTCTTAATTAAAGAAATGTTGGTGATATCAAATGGGAAAGGGAGACTCACTCTACTCATTTCAAATGCATACATACGATGAATAAAGCTAAAATCTTATTTATACAATGATTAGTGGATGAAATAAGGATTCCTCCAATCCAAAATGTTTTCGAAGTTGAAATAATTTCCTTATAATTCAACTTGGTATCCATTTATTATCATGACAAAACATAGTACATATCTTACAAATTGGAAGGATACAAGTGCATGTGTTTGAAAGATTAGTGGGACATGTGACAAACTCCAAGTGGATATGGACAAACAACGAAGTCCCGAATAGAACTTGTCCATTAAAAAATGCCTTTGGTGTAATTAAACATCGTTTAACACCCAACAAGTAAAACTTCTTGTGGCTGTTTGGGACAAACTCCAATATACAAATTCTACAATGAGATACAATGTTGATGCCTTCCACTTCTTATAACTTTGAACACCCACTGACTGGTAGTTGTTGAAATTGTGACACCTGCCCAATTCCCATATTCTCTTCAACCTCACACACCCACTTGTGTTCAAATATCTAAAAGATAACAATGGTTCCATATGTGTAAACTTCTCCAATTTCTTGCAACAAACAATTGCTAGCTTTTGGTGTTTATGAAGATATAAGAAATTCTCGTAACACCATGAACACTTATCATATTAAGAATATTATTACATCTAATTTTAAGAATAATATGTGGTGGGACAACGAATTAAAAGATAAAAAAATTAAGATACTATAAGTCATTAACTCTAACTAAGAAGATCAAAAGTATCTTTTTATTTTGAGCAGAACAAAAAAATAGTATTACTAGAATAAGAAGAAACTCTCATGAGTTACACAGTGAAAGTGAGCATTGGACAATCCCAAAACATCATGTATTAAATGTAAATATCACAATTCAAGATAAATATTGTGTATATACTTTTTATTAAAGTACCCTACATATACCTAAATTAAATTACAATTTTAAAACGCATATCACAATACCAACCTTCCTAACAGTCTATATAATAAAAAATCTCTCTCTCTCTCTCTCTCTCTCTCTCTCTCTCTCTCTCATAATGGAAATAATGTATATATTCTTTATAATGAACAATTTTCTTTATGTGTGTGTGTGATTGGGGTGGGGACTTGAACCAATGACTTCACATCAAGGAATGTCTTAACAACACGCCCAATAACCGTCTATCCAAGACCCCATAGATGTGGACATTGAAATATTTTATATTTGACTTAGATTAAAATATTTTTTAAGTTCCACATTGCCAAATTCATGTTTTGCATATATCTTGTACACCTCTCTCATAATGTGTTGTAAAACGCAACTCACACAATAAGAAATTCTTTTAGTTTGTATATATATGTGTTTATGGAGGGAGATATTTTATTTAAACTTGATATTGAAATACTACATTGACATATTTTTTTTATGGAATTCCATATATTAACTCTATGTTGAGCATAAAAAGAAATATAAATCTCTCATCATACGTTGTAAAAAGTGTTGCAAGACCCCAGTCAAATGCAACTTTGGTTATTCCTCTAGGTTTATGATAATGCCTCTTGCACTTGCTAACTTAACCATAAGTAAAATAATGGAATACACATCCCAAGGAAACCTTTGAGGCACTTCTACTCATTTCGAAGATGGTACCCATGGTAAAATCATTGGTTCCAATTTTAGTAACCTAACCCAATGGGGACATCAAGTGAGGCCCAATAATATCCACTGAGGCAATGAGCCTATAGACATGGCCTTGTGACCTCCTATTTGTAATTCACAACACTCAACCACTTGAGCTAACCCATTAGGTTATATATATATAATTATATATATATATATATATATTATTATATTATATATATATATATATATATATATATATATATATATAAATATATATATTTAATTATATTATATATATATAAACCAACCATTTATTCATAAAATCATGACCACCTATGAAATTTATATTGTATCTTCATTAAGGTAATTATAATGCATGAAAAGTGTCATCATTATCATCATCATCACAATATAAAGTCCATGATCAACTATAATATTAAAATTATTGTTACATCTAAGTTTAAGAAGAATATGTAGCGAGTAAAAAAAATTAGAGGATAAAAGAAAATAAAGATACTATAAGAAAATGACCAACCCCAACAAAAAAGATTCAAAATATATTTTTATTTTTATAAAGGAACAAGCTCTCATGAGCTACATAGTGAAAGGGATCGTTGGACAATCCCAATGTAAAGATTACAATTCAAGATCCCTACCCAAATTAAATAAATTTTAAACATTTATCACAATACCAACCTTCCTATAATTCTAATTCATCAAAAGTATGTTCTTTTACCTTTCTTAAGGTCTAATAGACCAAATATTCATCATCATCACCATATATGCGTGTGTGTCTTAATGGACATTCACCATCATCACCATATATATATATGTGTGTGTGTGTGTGTGTGTGTGTGAGAGAGAGAGAGAGAGAGAGAGAGAGAGATAATTTACTTGTGTAAATTAAATATTTTATATTTGACTTACATAAAAATATGTTTTAAATACCACATGCCAACTCCATGTTTAACATTGAAGGAATTACACATCTCTTACACCTCCCTCATATTGTTCTATAAAAATGCCTCTCAATGCAATAATAAATGTTTTGCTTAGCACTAGTTTGTATATGTTTATGTGTGGAGAGGGTATTTTATTTAAAGTTGATATTGAAATATTACATTGATTTTTTTTGTTTTGGAAATGTCATGTGTAATTCTATATGGTATAAAGGAATACACCTCTCATTATAAGTTGTAAAAAATGCCTCTTAGTGTAAGAAGAAATGTTTATATATATATATAGCCAATATTGAATATAATATTGCTAATTAATATTATTTTTAATTGTAATGGGAAAATTCCGCGTTGAGCATCACGAGAATTATATATAAAATTTAATTAACTCAAACAATTTAATTAAATCTTACGTAGTCCCTACTTTGTCATTTTTGGGTTCAATGGTTAATGGGGAAAAGTTGGTGGAGGAGGTAGTTTGTTCTTCTATTTTAATTATTGGGCCATATGTTGAGCCGAGGTCAAGTGCTTGGAGTTAGTGTCGGGACTTAGCTTGTTGGTTTCCTTGCCGTGTTGGCATTGGGGCTAGTTTGGTATTATTTTATTTTGCATGTAGAGGCTCTCACTGTAATTATTGGAAATTCGGTGTTGATTCAAACATGTTGTTGAGATAAAGGGGCAGGAGAGGGTGAAGGAGTGGTGGTCGTGCCCAGGAAGGGTAACATGGTGCTCATCTTTTTTTCCCATGATTTAGATGCCACCTTTAGCAATGTTGTTCCAGTAGAAACACAAAGAAAATTTTGTATGCTTGCGACATAGGCAAGGTCGAAAGGCAATCCATCTCATATTCAGAACTCATGGAGGATGTGTCAACTTGGGTCCCTCATCCTAGGCACACCAAGGGTAGGAAGAAACAATACCTTAATTCTATGGCTCTTCATTAGAAAATGAAGAGCCTCCTAGGCCTAGTCCTGAAGAGCCTCCTAGGCCTAGTCCCGAGGGATAAACAAGTGGAGAAGCACAATATTTTCACATCCCTGGAAGATGTCAAGAGAATGCTCAGGAACCAACGATTTTGTTTAGATAGAATTGAACCTCAGCTGGTTCATATAGAAAGCCACATCGTGCGTGAATATGATGGAGGGGACCTAATGGATCCTTTTGGTTCTAGTGTCAGGGCTCCGTGAAACATCTCTTCTTTTGACAATGATTAGAGAACATAGTGGGTTGAGGTGCAGTTTGCTAATTCTTTGCATCAACTCCTGGCTCGTTTGGATGACTGTGTGGCATTTCTTTTGGCCTCTTTGTTGCATGTTGGTCCGCAAGATTGATCCTGGCCCAATATGGTGGGCATGTGGTAGTTTCCCTAATTTGCTTGTGGTTGTTCGTCTTGGATGAAGGCCCGGTTTGGTTATTTTGTATTTGGGGTTTGATAATTATGTATGGTATCATGAATTTTGGGCCATCCCTTTGTGGCATTAAGGTCATGGATGTTGTTGGGTTTTTTTGTAAATAAGTTTGCTCTGTTGGTGCAGGTATATGGGCTATTTTTGCATGCTAATTCTAGTTGCAACACTAATAAAGTCTAGGGTTTGATGCATGTGGTCTTAGTGGGATTTGAGACTTCAATGATTTAGATGAATGACGGGATTTATTGAGGATACATTCTTCCTCCATGATCATTCTAGAAATCTCTATAACTCCATTTTGTTGGGTTGTGTTATTTTTTCCATGACTAGCCCACATAGTGAACTGGGGGGTTAGAGGGGGGGCTGAGCCCCCACTTCCTTGCGCAGATTGCGCAGTGGGGGGGGTCATAGGAAGGTTTGAGGGGGGTGAGTAGCCCCCCTCTATGGGGTTCGGGGCAGTGCCTAAGGAAATTTTTTTTTTGGACCCTATATTAGGTTGGGCGGACCTACCTATGGTTTTGTGCATGATTTTCACACATGATTTTGGACACGATGGTTTTTGGTCCATGGTATTGGATTCTTTGGCATGTGTAAATATGTATTGTAACATTGAAAGGAATATAATAAAAAATCAAGCTGGTAGTCCTGGTTTTGAGATCCAGGGGAAAATCTCTGTGTATATGTGTTATGCTCTCACATTGTTTATTTTTTGTGTTTTACAATTTGTATGCAGGTAATTTATGTACGGGGTTAAAACCTACATTTGGTATCAGAGCTATTTTCGCTTCAAGGGGATGCCTTTGCTGCTGAGGGGTTTCGCTCGGGCCTGTGGTAAACCCCGTTCAATGGGAGATCTGCGAGATCAATTCTGGTGGTGAAAGAAGATGGCGAGCTGTGGAAAGATAGAGATCGAGAAATTTAATGGTTAGAGTTCTGAGTTGTGGAAAATCAAGATGGAGGATTTGTTGGTGGATAAAGATTAGTGGATCTGGGTAGATCCAGGTACTAAACTAATGGGAGTGTCTAATGAAGAATAGAAGAAGTTGGATCGGAAGGCAAAGAGCACAATACGATTGTGTGTCTCAGATTCAGTATTGTTGAATGTATCAGGGGAAGCTACAATGAAGGCTTTGTGGGACAAGTTAGGGACTTTGTACCAATCTAAGTCTCTGGTGAATAAACTATTCCTACAGAAAAAGCTATATAACCTGAGGAAGAAAGATGGAGACTTGGTGACAAAGCATCTGAATGCGTTTAATACTATGGATGTCAGTTATCGTTTGTTGATATCAAAATTTCAGATGAAGATAAGTGCATTAGTTTTTTGTGTTCTCTACTAGATTCATGGGATAGTCTGCTTATTGCAATAGGTAGCAATGCAGCTGCCTTTCAGTTTGATGAAATAGTCTCATCCTTGCTGATGGAGGAGATGAGACGAAAAAATATGGAGAGACAGAATGGTGATGCCTTGTCTGTACGAGGATAGTCCCAAAACAGAAACAAAAATAAGTTTTTGAGTGGGAGATCTAAATCTCCAGGAAAACCTGTAAAGGTGGTGTGCTGGAAATGTGGAAAGGAAGGGCACTACAAAAGGGACTGTAAATCTAAAGCTCCTGATAAAGGAAAGGGATCTGATGATGTTTATTCTGCATAGGCAAAAACTACCTCAGATGAAGGTGGGGATGTGTACTTGGCTTCTTCAAGTACACATGTATATCATGAGACATGGTTGATTGAATCAGGTGCATCCTTTCACTTCACTCCCCATAGAAAGTGGTTCTGTGAGTATGAGAAATATGATGGTGGTGATGTCTTCTTGGGGGATGATAGAAAGATAGAATTGTTGGTCAAGGAAAAGTAAAGTTGAAGTTACAAGGTGGAAGGGTTAGAACACTTCTGGGTGTTCTACATATTCTTGCACTGGCCAGAAGTCTGATTTCTGTAAACAAGCTGGATGATGTAGATGTAAAAATAATGTTAGAGAAGGATACCTGCAAGATGGTTTGTGGAGCACTGGTATTGATGTGGGGAGTTCGGATTGGAACTCTGTACAAGCTGCAAGGTAGCACTGTTGTTGATGGGTGCAACAGTTCTGTGGTTCCTGAAAGTGGAGCAGAAAATCTAGTGGTCTCTGGCGAGAAGACCATGCCGTGGCATCAAAGGCTTGGACATATTCGAGAGAAGGGCCTTCGAATACTTCATGGTAAAATTATGGTAGAAGGTATGAGTAATATCTCTCTGTATTTTTATTTCTATGAAAATTGTGTATATGGGAAGCAAAATCGGGTGAGTTTCCCCTCTTGTGGTAAGAGGACGAAACAGGTATTAGAACTTGTGCACAGTGATGTTTTTGGACCTGTGAAGGTTCCATCACTAGGTAAGTCTGTGTACTATATACCATTTATAGATGACTTCTCAAGGAAACATGGATATATTTACTTAAGAAGAAATCTGAAGTCTTTGATAGGTTTAAAGAATTTAAGGCTCTGGTGGAAAACCAAACAGTGAAGAAGATAAAGGTGCTGAGAATAGATAACAATGGAGAGTTTTGTAGTAAGGAATTTGAAGAATTTTGTAAGAAGTGTGGTATAGCACTGCAAAAGACTACTCCATATACACCTCAACAAAATAGAGTTGCAGAAAGAATGAACAAGACGTTGATGGAAAGGGCAAGAAGCATGCTCAGTGGTGTTAGGTTCTGACAAGAATTTTGGGCAGAGGTGGTGGAGACAACATATTACTTGGTCAACAGATCACCTTCATCAACGTTGGAGGATAAGACTCCATAAGAGGTATGGATTGGTAAGAAACCCTCTCTTTCACATCTGAGGGTATTTGGATGTGATGCATATGTACATGTTCCAAAGGAAAAATGAACCAAGTTGGATAGTAAATCTGAAAAGTGCATCTTTACTTGGTATCAGGATGGTTTAAAGGGTTATAAGCTTTGGAACCCAGTAACAAGGAAGGTTGTGTACAGTCGAGATGTGGTGTTTAGAGAGGTGAAAGATGCTATTAAACATGAAGTCCAACCAAAGGAACCTGTGAAGATAGAGTTTGAACTAAAGGAGGAAGAATCAGACTCTGTAGCAGAGGAGGAATCAGAAGATGAAGAGCCACAAACTCTGGCTGTGAGAAGATCAGCTCAAGAAAGAAGGCAGCCAGAAAGGTATAGTCCATCCGCTTTCTATTCAAACTTTGCTTTGTTCGTTACTGATGATGATCCCAGAACTGTGAAGGAAGTAGTGGATTCAGAGGATGGAAAACTCTGGAAAGAGGCCATGGTTGATGAAATGGCATCTTTGCATAAAAAATGAGGCTTGGGATCTCGTGGAGTTGCCGGCTGTAAGGAAACCCATTGTCAGCAAATGGGTGTTCAAGAAGAAGACAAATGCAGAAGGAAAGGTGGAGAAATACAAAGCTCGGTTGGTAGCAAAAGGTTATTCCCAGGTGCCAGGAATTGATTTTAGTGATATTTTATTTTTTCTCTTGTTGCCAAGGCAACTTCTATTAGATTACCTTTATATGTTGTTGTTGCTTTTGATTTTGAGGTAGAATAGATGGATGTGAAGAGAACATTTCTTCACATGGATCTGGAAGAGGAGATCTACATGAAGCAACTTGAAGGCTTTGCGGTGAAGGGTAAGAAAGAACTGGTATGCAAGTTAAAGAAGTCTCTGTATGGATTAAAACAGTCACCAAGGATGTGGTATCAAGAATTTGATACATTTATACAGGGACTTGACTTCACCAGAAGCAAAGCAGATCGCTATGTGTATTTTAAATTAATTGGTGACCATGTTATTTATCTGGTCTTGTATGTGGATGATATGTTGCTATGTGGAAATGACAAAGAAATTATCTAGGATTTGAAGACCCATTTGTCCTCCAAATTCGACATGAAAGATCTTGGTGTTGCAAACTATATTTTGGGCATGCAAAATTAAAAGAGATCAGACAAAGAGGAAGCTCTGGTTAAACCAAAGGAAGTATGTTGAGACAATATTGCAGAGGTTTAATATGCATGATAATAAACTGGTGAAGGTTCCTATTCCTATAGGTGTAAAGTTATCTGTTGAACAGTGTCCCAAGACACAAGAAGAGGAAGAGGACATGTCCCGTGTTCCATATGCAAGTGCAATGAGTAGCATGATGTATGCGATGGTCTGTATTAGACCAGAAATTGCACATGCAGTGGGAGTATTGAGCAAGTTTATGTCTAAACCAGGGAAGGAGCACTGGACAACAGTGAAGCGGGTTTTCAGGTATTTGCATGGCACTAGTGATTATGGTTTGTGCTACCAAGGAAGACCAGGATTGGACAGAGTTTTGGATATCTGTGGCTTTGTTGATGCGGACTGGGCTAGAGATCTGGATCAAAGAAGATCTACAAGTGGGTATGTGTTTAACCTATTGGAGGTGCAGTCAGTTGGATAAGTAAGAAATAATCTGTAGTGGCACTATCAACTATAGAGGCAGAATACATGGCACCCACTCATGCAAGCAAGGAAGAAATTTGGTTGCAGAGATTGTGTTCAAGTATGGTGTTAGTACGGGGAGTTATAAGGATAGATTGTAATAGCCAAAGTGCAATTTTCTTGGCAAAAAACCCTGCTTACCATTCAAAGACAAAGCACATTGATGCTCAGTATCACTTTGTGAGGGATATGATAGAAGACAATAAGGTGTTGCTGGTAAAGGTGGACATTTTGATGAATATTGCAGATGCATTGACAAAATGTGTGAGCTCTGAAAAGTTCTCTTGGTGTAAATAAACAATGGGCATTGCAAGGTTGGATAAATGACTAAGCTCTCTTGTGGCCCCCTGTGGAAAGAAAACAACAAGTGGGAGACTGTTGGGTTGTCTTAGTCTTTCCACAACTACCCCCGTTGTACTTTGTTGCACCAATTGCGCAGTGGGGGCCTGCAGTGGGGAGGTCACAGGGGAGGGCGACAACCCCCCTTGTGCGGGGGGGTTTGAGGGGGGTAGGTAGCCCCCCTCTACGGGGTCCGGGCAGCGCCTTGGGAATTTTTTTTTTGGACCCTATGTTAGGTTGGACGTACCTACATGTTGTTTTATGCATGATTTTCGCACATGCTTTTGGACCCGATGGTTTTCGGTCCATGGTATTGGATGCTTCGGCATGTATAAATATGTATTGTAACATTGAAAGGAATATAATGAAAAATCAAGCTGGTAGTCTCGGTTTTGAGATCTAGAGGAAAATCTCTATGTATATGTGTTTTATGTGTTATGCTCTCACATTATTTATTTTCTGTGTTTTAGAATTCGTATGCAGGTAATTTTTGTACGGGATTAAAACCTACACATTTATATCTAATTTTGATTAATACAATGCTTTAGTTTAAAAAAAAAACTTTCCAAAATAAAATTAATTCCTTAAATTTTAAATTCAAATAAAAATATATGATGCTTATTTATTTGATTTATAATTTAAATAAAATAAAATATTTTAAATTCTTAATAATTTTTTATTTTTAGTTTATAAAATTTAATTATAAATCTCAACTTTATTGCCTCTAAAAAAAAGTGTAAAAATATATACGGTATCCTATATTATTTAAATTTGGAGTTATTTTTAGTGTGATTTTTTGGATTTTCCAGTGCTAGGATCAAGTGGAAAAAATTGAGGTGAAGTCTTGATTTGTGTTATTTAAACTCGTTTTTCGACTAGATCCAGCACCATGAATAACCCCTAGGGCACTTCGATTGTGCGAGGCTTACCCATCAAACTTGTGATTTCAATAAATATGTGCTAGATTCCAGAGAAATTAAAATGGAAAAATCGACCGAAAAAACTTCGAAAAAATCATACTAAAAACAACTCCTTTAAATTTATATATTTAATAAAATTATTATAAAATAATACATACAAACACATATATGAAACTAAAATTATACTTGCACAAATCCCATTGTTATAAAGGTGACATATTGCTATAGTGTAGTAAATCTACCCAATTAAAAAGACCTCGCAATTTATCTATATATCAACTTAAAGGAAAAATTTTATATTTTGTTAATATCCATTATTTTGCTTTTTATAATATTACAATTTTTCATATAAGAAAAAAATTTATCTTTTAAAAATAAATGTTAAAGGTTTAATTACATTATTTAAATATAATGGGGACAGTCCTTGCCCCCTCCACTGGGAGGTTATAAATTTGTCTAAAAATTATAGAAATTTTAATAAGATTTTAATAAAATCTAGAAATTTTGGTTTGTATTATCAAGTTTTAAGATGGTGAGTGCTCTATTATAAGTTTTTGAAAATGTTAGAAATGGAATTTTAAGATTTTAAGTGTTTTAAAAGTTCCTATGTTGAAATGGAATTTTAAGATTTTAAGTGTTTTAAAAATTCTTTAAAAAGTTGAATCTATTTCAACTATAAAAAATAATTTAAATCCCTGCGAAATTAACTTAATATTTTATTTTACGACGAAATTGTAGGCTAAATAGACAATGCCGTCTGTAATATGTGGACTGTCCTTTCATGCGAGGAGGTTTGTTGAAAATGAGATAATGGAAGCAGACGTGTCAGGGATTTCCATCGTGCGAGACCGATGATCATGAGTTGGCGGAATATTTTCTGACATACAGTTGAGGATAACATCACCGTCGGTTTGGAGAGTGGGCTGATGTGTAAGGGCAAGAGGTTTCCACCGTACGAGCACGAGACCGATGACCATGAGTTGGCGGAAAATTTTCTGACATGCAGTCAAGGATATCATTACCGTCGGTTTGGAGAGTGGGTTGATCCAACGGTCTTAGTTTTCGGCTTTTTTCCAGAAAAGCTTCTGGGAAAACTATCCTGCGGCTTTATAGGCTTATATCATCCTTTGCCTCTACCTGAACGTTCTTATGTTCCATGGGTTTGTTAGGAGAGGAGTTAATGCTGCTTAAAACTGTGATACAGTTTCTAGTGCCGCCTCACAAACGGTTTGGGTCTCCCAAGCAGTTGAAAGCAGAGGTGGTGCTCCAACTGTTTTTCATAGTCAGGTGTTTTTTGTGCCGTGCATCGCCCTAGGAATGAGTGAATTGTTTTCTTGGATTTTTATACGTAAATTGAAGGGGATTCAAGGTAGCTTGAGCAGTTACACTAGTCATGAAACATATGCTTGATCCACTGATATCCATGGCTTGTAATAACCATTGTTCTTTGTTGCAGGTTTTAATTTCTTGATTGATCAAAGACTTGTGCCGATTTTGAAGTGGGCTCAAAATGGAGTATGGGGAAATGGGGAAAGTTTTTCGAAGGTGCAGGGATTGATATCTTTAGTCTGCTTGCCAATTGCAGCACTGCAATTTGCAAGCAGACTAAAGATATCAATCCCTGCACCTTCGAAAAACTTTCCCCATTTCCCCATACTCCATTTTGAGCCCACTTGAAAATCGGCACAAGTCTTTGATCAATCAAGAAATTTAAACCTGCAACAAAGAACAATGGTTATTACAAGAAGAGGATTAATGTAACTGCTCAAGCCCCTTTGGGCAATCTGAAGCTGCAATTTGAATTACATATTCAGTCAGACTAAAGTTGTCAATCCCTGCACCTCTGAAACAAATTCTTCATGAACAAAAAATAATTGAATGAGGTTAAGAATTTGCGCCAGAGGAATTAATGCTTTCTTGGATGCACAACCAGCGGATTGATTTGCCAGTCTTGTTATTAGGTAACAGTCGGACTCTGCTTTGTTTTGTTCTGCAATTTCATTATTTACATAAATATGATATAGATTAAATCCCAAACAGCGTCAAATCAAAATATTTCATCCTGAGCTTAAACACAGAGAACACTAAAATTATGGCAACTTTAAAATGTCTGTGCACATATATTCATAGTCAAATTCCTATTCCTTATTGCTGTTTCTTTGGTATTCAGCATGTTCACAGTAACTCTGAAAGATGTACACCATGCTATATTCGTTTTACATTTGTGTTATCCTCTGTCAGCCTTCAGGTATACCTTACGATATTTAGTTATTTCCATTTACAAAATTTGTCACGAAATCTATGATCTATGACACAGATATCTCTGTGTTGAGTTTTGAGTTTCCACTTTTCGGAGAAGAGAAAATCAACCTTAATATAAACGTGCCAGAAGTAAACTCTGAGAGCACTCAAAGATTTTGGTAGCATTGAAATGTATGTGTATATTGTTGCCATGCTCTCATTAAAATTTTGTGCTCTAAGCACTATCCCTCTCCAGCATATATAGTATGGCTTGTTGATTTTTTGGTGAAGGAGACAAGCAATTGATTATTTACCTTCCTAAGATCGATCTTTCCAGTCCTGGAATTTCTGAAATCAAACCTATGATATAGATGCATAGGTCTTTCTTCAATATCTCGGAATTAAGATTCCAATGGCTATGACCAATGCATGATCTAGACTTCAGTTTTCATAATTTTCAAAAAAGCAAGTCCAACATCCTAGGTGTAAACCACGAGAGATTGGAGCAGCATTGACATGTCTGTGTAGGTATAGATATATATATATATATATATAGGAGTTGAGGGTTTGAAATCTTTAATTTCCAAAGAGAAAAACCAGAATTAAACTAATGTAAGCATCTTGAGGTAAACTCAAAGATACTAAAAAAAATTCGACAGCATTGAGATGTGTGTGTAGGATTGTTAAATCCAGATCTACTACCGCCATCATGGAAGTCTGTGTAACGCAACCCTTCTCTGAGACTTGTTGTGGGCCCTTTTACCGGAACCCAAGCTACTCCTTTCCATTTTTGTGTTGCGAATTCATCTCTCAACAAATTTGGACTAATTTTATTTTTAAAACCTGTAGTGTGACACTTAACGGGCTCTTGTGAAAACCGATGTTGATGCTGAGCTCTATTCTCGGTTCCGATCAACAACCGAAATGAATGCCGCGGGTTCCATTTCCGCTATACAGCTGCTTTTCACTTATGTTTTTTCTATCATATTATAATGATGGGATTAGGCGATTTAATCAAAATTGGGCAACAGAGAATCGAAGTAGAGGCAAAGACCAGACAAGAAGAAAGGAATATAGATTCCAGAATGTTAATGCTCAAATAATTGATTACTAATATATCTTGATTTGTGTACAATATGCATGCTTTGTTTATATATATATATACTTTTGCAGGGTTCGTTTGTGAGGATTTTTGGAAAATGATACTTCCAACACTTTGTTTTAAAAAAATGTCCCCACTTCGTGCAACATTGGTGTTGTTGCATGTCAAAGGCATCAAAGGACTGTGGCCCATTTTTTTGAAGTATTTGTGTGACCAAGAACCATTGGAAGGGTTCGATCCAGCTATTGTACAATTGAAGATTTCTATTTAGCAAAAGGGTTGTGGCAGCCAGTAAGATGAGGCTGGCTCGGCCCAGTTGAGCTTGTAAATTGAAGTTTTGTAATTATATTGAAGTATTGAGAAATCATTTGGGAGTTCTCTTTCCCTCTATACTACTATTGTGTTATAAGTGAAAGTTTATTTTTGTATTGGTTTTGCATTTCAAAGTGAAGTAAATTGTTATTGAAGTTAAAACCAAATTGTTAAAGTTGTTGAATTATTTAAGTAAAGACTAAATTGGAAAAAGAAGCTGAGTGTTAAAGATTGAAGTGGCTATTGTATTGAGTTTAGATAGATTATTGGTTCTGCAAGTAAGACATTTTACTCGCATACATGGTATATTGGGAAGAAAACACAATATCCCACACCTCATGGGATTCAGGTACCTTATAGGTCGGAGGTGCACCCTGGAGGTGTGATAGTTGGTATTAGAGCAACTTATTGAAGTCGAGATCAATGAGATGGTGTCCCTTTAGGGGAATTGAGAGAGGGAAGCCAGACTTGAGATGTAATGAGAAAGTTGATGCCCAAACTTCTACCAATGGAGAGTGTAGAAGGGATGAGGATTGTGATGAGTATATGATGAGATTGGAGGAGGAAGATGTTGGTAGATGGATTGAGATGTTGGAGCAAGATGAAGATGCCGATGGAGGAGTGTGTAATGTTCCAAATTAGAAAAAACAGTGATATGCAAGCAAATAACAATTTTCACCACAAAAATTTCAAAATAATTAGAAAACGCCCATAACTATCAGAAATATGGAAGCAACTGAGGCATTTTATTATAAACTGGTGCAAGAGTACAAAATATCGAAGGAATGCACCTGGGCTTGCCTCAAAGGCAAGTGGAGTAAAGCCTAGGTGAAGCAATGACAACTCAAAGCTACAATCAACTGACCAACTGTTGCATTGTGCAGTCCCCAGTAATTAGGCATTGTCTTCTGCAAATATATGGCTAAAAACCCCACCTTTAGTGCTCATAAATTTTTGTCAATTTATATCTAGGCTCCTCAAGTAAAACCCACAAAACCCAGAAATGGTGGCTTGATTTTGACCTCCCAAAATCGACCCCCAAAAAGCACTGTGCAGTCCCCAACAATTTTGCACTGTATGTTGCAAAGATATGGCTGAAAAACCCACCTCCGTTGCTCAGAAATTTTTTCGAAATTATTTTTGAAGTTCTTGTCAAAAACCCAGAAAACCTAGGAATGGTTTGGCCTGGTTTTGACCTTCCAAAATTGACCCCCAAAAGCCCTACACTTTCCAATAGGCTGTTGAAGCACGTTATCTATCAAACCACCAAAAAAGTCCTCCCCAAACACTCCTGAAATGTAGCAATCAACTCCCCCAATACTTCCCTTATTTCTCTCGACAAGAAATATCCCCAATGGCTAAAACTCTATCTCCCACATATGCCTAGTTTATCTCTTCTGCACTGGCCACTGAGTCTGCAAAATCACTCCTGAATATTGCTGCCACTTCTAGCCCTCAAACTCAACCAATAGCCAACAAATCTATTGAGCCTTATTCTCCTAATTTCTCCCGAAAATAGCCCTATGGAAGAATGTTGCGATGGTCACATTAGATCCACTACTGCGTCCTCTAGAAATACACACTGCTGGGGCGAATTGAATACAAATGCTAGAAAACTCTCTACAAATCTCCTTCGGATGTTAATGGATGAACCTCTCTAGGGTGGCACTTGAAGTTCCCCGAAGAAAGGGTGAGTTCTCCGCTTGGAAAAACTCTTGCTAAACAACAAGTGATCCAACTAAACAACTCGAACAACAAAATCAATTTCGATAAGCCAAGAATGTCAAATGAAGTGTGTTTCCTTCCTTTTATAACTTTCGTGGAGCCATTCTTCCCGCCTTTTCTTCCCTCTCATGCATTTCGAATCATTGGCGTAGGGAGTGCATATTTCTTTTGTGGGTGGTCCCCACATATCATTAATAAAACAAAATAAAATAAAATTAACTTGCCTCTAACTCCCAAGTATTCTATCAAAATCAAATGGGCCCCGTCTTCACCAAAATTGACCCCCAAAATGTAGAAATAAATCCTGTTCCAAAATAATTTAGGAAGGGACCCTACAAAGTGTTTGTGGACCAAGCTAAGACCGTGGAGACAGGTATACCCGACCATGATGATCCAATTTTGATAAGATTGATAGAGGAGAGTGACAGTAGGTTTTCCTACCCATATTTGATGAAGTACATTGCAAAGAGGTGTGGAGGATTGATACCAAGCACGGGCAGATTCTAGGAGGTTTATCTAGGCCTAGGAAGGCAAGATCTAGCTCTCAGTCACCCTCCAAGCTCAACTACCAGCCATGAAGGGAAGATGTTGGCCCTAAGGAAGCAAATTTTGTCATTTTCATGTTAAATTTTTGTGTTTGCAGGGGTTTCAAAATTTTTAAGGCCTCTAAGGCATAACCGTCCCCCATTCCATCCTTGTCGTGGTCCCTCTTGCCCTCATCAAGCTAGCCGCTATTCCTTTAGGGCTAGTTGTGAGCCCTAGAGGCCCTTTTCCTTGAGTTGCAAGACCTTAGGAGCCTTAACCCTAGCTATTGCCCCTTTTCTCCCTAGCTGCAGCCCTAAAAGGGCTTCACTTTCCCGTTGCTACAGGCCTTAGAGGGTTGTTCCCTTAAGCCGCAGGCTTTTAAGGCCTTGACGTAGCCTTAGAGGGGCCTTAAAACCCCTCAACCCTCCTCCTTGTCGTAGCCTATAGGAGGATTTTCCTTGTGTTCTGTATGCCTATTAGACCTCCTCCCCCTTATCACTACCCTTCCTTGGCCTCTTAGCCCTATCGTTGGCCTTATCCTAGCCTCTCGCCTCCTTTTAGCCCTCATTTTAGCCATTTTTTAGTAATTGAGTTAGTTTGCATTAGCATTTTGTTTTTGACATTTTGGTTTTGTAGCGGTTTTGGAGTTAACTTGGTGGTTGCAGGTGGTCAAGTTCATTGGAAGCCAAAGTGGTCATCTTCAAGGCCATTAGGCCTCTTGGTTTTCCCTCTAATCCCTCTTTGTCATCATTGTATCCATTTATAATTATGAAGCATTTTAAGACAACAATTATTCGGGGCGTAAACACATTTAAAATAATCGTAGTTTCACTAACCATTCACCTAAGATATTAAGAATTAATCTTGTGGTTGAATTGATTACATATAAGTGAAGTTTTGTGAACTCCTGGGTAATTTCTAGATCTAATATGTTTGCTATAACCATCTAAAAACACCTACAACAATGGTAAAATAACACAACATTGGCATAATAAGTAAAGTGTAAGCATATTTGATCATTGGTAAATATTTGACATTGGTTGGGCTTGCATTTCTTCGAATATCTTATCATTTATTGAAGGTTGTTATAATAATTAGAGGTTTGATATATAATACATAAGGTCTGATATAAGCATAGCAATATTGTCAAAATTTGTTGACAATCATCTCTTTTCAGTTGGCATTCACTCCTTACATCTTGTGCATCTTTAGCAAGTTTTGTCTAGTGAATTTTGATGTTTTTCTTATTGTTGTTGATTGTTGGGTACCATTAGATGTGCTCTAGCTTCGAAATTCTGTGGAGGGGTTAGAGCACATGAGATCTCCAAGACCAAGAAATCATTTGGTGAAATTCCACTCAGATTGTGTTTTATTAAAATAAATAATAATTTTAATGGGGTTCCTAAGTCTAAACTTAGGAAAATCAAAATATTAATGGGTATTAATGAAAATATGGGTGAGAAGCTTCTAAGAGATGAGGATGCAGTGATGAAGTGACGCAGTGGAGGTTAAGGGGTCTCAGTGACGCAGTGAGCAACTCATAGAGGATGTGATGCAGTTTGAGCGCAGAGCTTGGAGCAGCGATCACTGCCCAACGCTAGGAACAACACAATCACCTGTGGGGTTTGTTCATCCAGGTGTTGGCCAAGTTTATTCTCCATTGGGGGAGCTATAGTTGGCACCCTAGTTATATTTAGAAATCTACTTAATAATACAAACCCTCTATATGATGCACCGGTTTTCCCGCATTGGGTTTTTCCGGGGACGATTGTCCAAAAATAACAGTGTCCCTTGTGTATTTGTCTTGTTCTATTTCAGTTCATGATCTATATGTATGTGTAGTCTGCAATAGTGTTTTCATCACTATTTAAATAATTAAATAACTTGTTGAATGTAGCAAGAAGTAGGAGATGATAAACTAGTGACTGCAGTAGGATTTCTGATGTGTAGATTCAGAAATTTTCACAAATATCAATACATTTGAAGTCATGCATATAAAAATCTTGATTAGGTTGGGGTTTTGATCAAATGAACAAACATATACCTAGGGTTTCATTCCTAGGAGCTCACCCTCGATACATAAGGGTTTTACTCCTAATTTTCCAAAACCTCAAGGTCCAGGAACACTTTATCATCCAATCCTAAAGGACTAGGGTTTCAATACCAAGACTCCAAACATGACATTACCATCAAAACCCCAAACATCAAAAGAATAATATTTTCTAGGTTTCCTTAGTAACCCTAAGTAGACTAGGGTTTTCACATTATTATTGACATACCCTTACGTTAAGGTTTTAACAAAGAACCTTTCAGAGTTCCACAAACATAATGATTTTAATGAGGGAAAGATTCAATCTAATGATTAATCTCCCAATCAAGAATCTCTATGATTCAATGGTCCTAGACATAACACTTGTTAGTAATGTTAAGCAGATTTAAATGAATATACCTTTATCACGAATATAACAAAACTTATGATCTAAAACATACTTTTGAGTTGTTTTCTAGACAAATCTTATAGGACATTAATTCCAATGCTTTGTCTTGTGAGATCTTCTCCATAGCCTTTGAACATATCAACAAGATTTTTCTAAACAAGGAAAATATAAAAGAAATGTTATTAGCATATAGTATAAACACATCTAGATAATAAAAGGAAAACCAAATATGAAAGATAATATGAGTAAGAAACTTATATTTGGAAAATGGGGAGGGCTCTCTCTTAATCCAATCTTGAGGGATACCTATAACTTTAACAAAATAATTCAACAATGTTTTTTTTTTTCAAAGTAGGTTAAATTTATAAGTACTAAGCGTAAAAGATACAAAACAATTCAAAGACTTAGAGTAGAAGGATAGTGTCCCTAACAAATAAGTCTTTGACTTAAAATTCTTTCTTCTTTTTCTTCCTTGGTGGTCCTTCATCAACAACATTTGCATATTCCCTTTCTCTTTTCTTATTTCTCGGATTCTCAAGACAATCACTTTTATAGTGACTCATCTTGTGATAATTGTAGCATTCAATTTTGGATAGGTCTATCTTCCTTCTAGGCCCTTTAAACTTCTTGAATGATCGTTTGTTCTTGTGATGAGAAGAATAGGCATTTGAAACTTTCTCAGCTTCATTCTCTTTGTTTCTTACTAGATAAATTATGACTTCTTCCTAACTACATGCATTCCATAGTTGTTCGAATGTAGGAGTTTCCTTCCAACTATTGATACCTTATGAGAAGGAACTGCAAGATGTTAGTAATCCTAAAAGTGCAGTGATTACAAGCTCCTTTTTATGTACTATCTCATCAGTTTCCTGGAGTTCATCTTTGATTCTATCAATTCTCATAAAGAAGGATGCCACAATGTCTTCTTTTTTCATCTTTATAGATCTTAGTTCATTCTTAAGACTTGCAATTTGACCAAGATTATTGCTAGTGAATAATTTGGATAATGCCTCATACATCTCTTGAGCATAATCTATGTTGGATATATATGGAGTGATGTTATCCTTTATTCCATCCACCATTAGTGTCATGGCCAATATTTCTATTTCCTTGAACTTTTCCCTTTCTGCATCACTTAACTCATTTGTAGGCTTCTTTACTTTTCCTTTGACTAAATCCAATACTTTATTCTTCTTGAGGATGAGGTCTATCCTCTTCTTCCATGCCCTGTAGTTGGATGCTCCTTCTAATTTGTTTTCTTCCTTCATTGAGTTAGACTTTGTCCTTGAAGATGGTAGACTTGAATTCTTATATGATTCTCTTGATGACCCTTATTCAAACTTCTTAAAACTCCTTAATCTTCCTTTCAATAGATCTTCAAGCTACCTTTTTCTTTCTCCTTCACCTTAGCTTTGATTCCATGTTAGAAATTCCGAAAGGCAGAAATATTTTCTTTATATTGGTAATTACTTGTGATATTCTTATGTTCCTCTTTTATCTCTAGTTCATCAAGCAATTACCAAAAAAATAGCACAAAGATCACAAACACCAGATGTAGGCGGAGAGCCAGGGAAAAACCCCTATCTAGGGGAAAACCCAAACAACAAATCTTCCTTAATAATTTCACGAAATGATCCAAGACTTCCTGACCTAGACAAAAACTTCCTCCACACCAAGTCATCCTTTTCCTTCTTTTGCAGATGATAACAACATTGACCTAGATGCAACAACATAAATTAGACCCAACATAATTTTGACCTAGCAGCGACCCAACAAAATCTTCGACCCAACAATATTTTCGGCCTTCCAGCAAATAGCCCAGTAAATCTAAACGAGTGAGAGAGAGACAAACACATAAACTTCGATCTTCCTTCTTCCAACAAATCTCCTTCTTCTTCTGGAACTTCGCACTGTTTTTGCTGTTCTTCTTCTTGGATATCGAACTTGTGTGAGTGAGTTTGCTCCAAATGAATCGAACTGCTCCAATATATAGGCTTCTGGTGAGGTAGAATTACCCTGTTTGAGGCCGACTTGGTGTGGAGGTGACAAATAACTTATTTGACTCAATAACAAATCGTTTTACATGATTCAAAAGCCCAAGAAGGGTCTCTTTAAATGGACAATGACTCTAATGACTCAATATAAATCTTAGAAGTCCTCAAGGGGGACTTTGACCTAGAACATGATGACCTAAGCATGGAACCCATGCTTTAATAAGTCATAATAATAATAATAATTTATTTTTCTTTCTTTTGATAAATACATTTCATTAAGACTCAAATACAAATACAAATACCAAACATAGTTACATTCTTCAACACCATCAAGCCGCACTCTAGCTTTGGGGTATATATAGGAGAAAAACTTAACGAAGTGTTTAGAAATACAAATAATTATGCAATGAAAAAAAACTCTCTAGAGCGAAATCACTTGCTAGTAAAGTCCTAAGCTACCTAGGCCTGTTACATGACTCTTTTTGTCATACTAGAATCATTTTTACAGTGGCCCCTCAAGGCCACAAAATCTTAACAATAGAATGATGAGAGAAAGAAGATGAAATCTAGAATTTTGACATGATCTGATGGTGTTGGAATACTTTAAGTGTACTTTGATCATGGCATCTCTGACATATCTTCAAATGAAACTTTAGTGATCAACAAGTCTATACAAGGGATTCCTTGAAGACTTTAGAAGATCCTTCTTTTTGGAACATAATAATCTCAAAATGGTTCTTAGGGCTACTTATATTAAGGAAAATAGTATACAAAATGACTCTATGTAATGATTGGCATACGAACAACAGTGACTTCAAGTCTTGCATGACTTGTCTTCAAGGGATTGAGGAGACCGTGAAATAACCTTATACAATAGAGATCTTCTAGATGATACAACAAACATAGTTTACAATGCACATCTAATTGTGCACTTTGCATATGGGTTTGATTATTGTGCCAAATCTTTGATCAAGGTATGACTTCATCAATTTTGCATTTCAAGTTGTTTGGATCAAGCACAAGGGTCCATATTCTAGTAATTTTCTACATGATCCTTCCAATACATATGTTATATTTGATAAAGTTTTTATTCATGATCTACTAGATTGTTTCCACTAAATCTTTCCAAGTATTTTTCAATACTATATGATCCTTCCAGTACAAATGTTATATTTGATAGAGTTTTTATTCATGGTCTACTAGATTGTTTCAACTGCTTCTTTCCAAGAATCCAGCATGTTGTGGTGGAACTCTTTGTTACAATTTGATGTAGCTACTTTTATTGATGTATGTTATAAGGAGAATTCTTTTACAATGTTGTTGGAATTTGTGGATTCACCTTGTGGTGCACATATGGCAATGCACATTTCTTATGGGGCCTTACTTGTTTTAAGATGAGATGACCTCATTATTGACCTGTGTTACTATATCCACAAGGTCTTAATGTTGGATTGACAGATCCACATTTTCGATATAGAAACGATACAAACCCACCCAGATCCACATAGGATTTACCACATAAACAAGTCCTTCAAACCCAGAAATGCATCCCATGCTACTAAAACAGATCATGTGCCAACTAGCCCTCACAAGATGGATACCAAGAAAATAACATTAGACTTTTTCATTTATTTTTAAAAATTTTAATGACATTTAACAAATCATGTGGCAACTAGCCTTCACACGATGGATACCAAGAAAATAACATTAGACTTTTTCATTTTTATTTTTATTTTTTAATGATATTTTTCACCTGTTTAAAACCTTATAGATAAAATAATCTATTTGAATTTATATTTAGAATATTTATTAGTAATATGTAGTTTTTATAGTTGTATATGTTATTAATTATGAATAGGTTGTATATCACATGATAATGCTAGCAAGAAAGGTTTGACACATCAAAATTCTAATTTACAATTTTTTATTAGGCTATTAGGAAAGCTCTAAGACAATACATAATTACTTATATAACTTATCTAGTGTACAAAAGATACACCTGTCCAAAATAATTTAATTAGATCAATCCCATCCAACTCTAGGTGAAGAATCCTCTTACAATAGTTTGATACAAAAACTATATCATATTCTCAAACAATGTACAATAGTTTGATATATAAACTATAGTATATTCTCAAACAATGTACAATATTTGTTACCACTGTAAGTAGATGGGAATTTTTAAATTTTAAGACAAATTTAAAGGAAGATAACATATTTATCATGATATAGAATTGAAATATTTAATTGATAAGCACAAAGACCCATTTTTTGACATGTAGTTAGACCTATTCAACAGCATCATATCAATAGAGTAATCATTAACTAGACAATCAATTTTATATTTACAATTATCAGTGATGAATTGAGTCAACATGTTCACTATATAGCATATGTAACACCCTCATCACAAATCTACCCAAGTAACCGGCCAACCGGGGAAAATATGTGATGAGAGGACACTATAATGGGATTCAACCTCCTAGGTAGCCTTAAGGAAGTAGAATTGATGGAAACCCACAACACAAACCTTCTATACTTGCTACAGGACTGCTAGAAGCCTTCCCAGTCATCCCCATGACTAGTCCCTGGGTCCCACTAAGTTTTTATACCATTAAAACCATGAACGCTCCCTTGGTATGGACAAGGGTGCATCTAGGAGGCTCCAATCACTCCCACAACAAGGCATGGGTGTGTCTGGGGACTTTTCTCCTCATTCCTATGCCTACAACTTTGGGATTTATGCCAATTTTTCGGGCCCAAAGCCTAATTCACTAACCAGAACTCCTTGACACTTTCAAAACTGAAAGATACCAATATGATAATGTTACAAATGCAATCACTTGAATAAGGACTTGATTGTACCCCTAAAAGCCATGACAAGCATTTTGTCAAACATGTCACAAATATGTAATATGCAAGTTAAACAACAAATCCAAGCATAGGGGTCTCATACTTATCTGAGAATCACTAAGAAACATTGTTCCCTTATATCATTAGCTATATTATCATCTATTAGGTCATAGATACATTTTTTATTCATTTACAAATCAAAACATGAGGATAGATATACATCATCACTATCATAATACATGCTTATAACTAGCATAATAACAACAGAGATATCAAGGATACATCAACCATAGAATCCACATATAAACCAATATATTTACACATAAGATATCAAGGAAAGAACCTCTTATTAATGAATGCAAAAGCCAACCCAGTATGGGACTACCACGTTCCACCCGACCATAGATTGGCTAAGGCAAATCTCTCTTCATCCAATCACCCCCGTGCCATATTCCAAGCATGAATGTGCAACTCAAACCAAAAGAAACAACCAAGGAATCCTGAGGCTAAACCACCTCACCCTCATCAATAGAAACCAGACTTTACCGCAATCCACATAAGATCACTAGGCCAAAACAATAAACATGTAATAACATGCTTTACCATTATCTCCACCAGATCACTAGGCCAAAACAAGCATAGATTTGACCAGATTTCTCCACCTATACCATGAGGAATTTTCCCTGTCTCCTATCCTCTAGGCTTTACCACAACCCACACTGAAACAATAGGCCCTAATCAAGACTCCACTCTCCAAGATTTATTGTACATCCCATCCTGGGATTACTAGGCCTAATGGAGAGCAACCACCTCTGGGATTTACTATATATCCTGCCATTTATCGATCAAGGATTCTTAGGCCCACTGAGGCAGCACAAAATCTGGCTTTACAGCAACCCACAGTCTAGTTTAAGGGTTACTAGGCCATGCGTTCTTTTATTTAGACATCCACCTCACTTAGCTTCGAATCCATCTGATAATCTAGCTCAACCAAAACATGAGAACCCCATCACACCATAACTATCCATAAATGGAAAGGCTAGGCTAAAATACATAGTCATACTTGGAAAAACCCATGCCAATGACAAAAAGAGAACCAAGAACACACATGCAACACCATGCATGCCAAATATAGCAAGGAAACCACACATGAAAATTGATACCTACAAAGAATCATGTTGTAACTGCTTGATCCTGATCTTCATTGCTTGATCTCTGCTTCTTTTTTGCCTCCTTTGCCTTTCTTAATCCAATGCTAAAATGCTCCAAGAAAACTCTAGGTGTCTAAGAGTGAGAGAGAGAAAGAGAATAATGAGAAAGCTCTAAAACTGAACTGACAAAATGTACCAACTAACCCTCATAAGCCTTTTTATCAATGAGGATTCTAATTTCTTCATTTTTCCATTATTTTCCTTCATTTTCATCTTCACATACAACCTGTGACCTTTCACCTTCATTTTTTAATAATTTCCATTATTTTCATAAATAAAATGCCAATTAATGCCACTTTTCCTTTCCAAATGCCTTAACCATTGCCTTTTCCAATTTCCTTAGCCATAATAAACCAAATGAACACCCACACTAGGATGTTTTGCCCAACATTTAGCTTGGAATAAGTTCCATATAATCCATGGTTATTATTTTGTCTTTATTAACTTTTATTACATGGAATTTTCACTAGGGATGTTACAGAATGCTCCCCCTTGGGGGACACCATCCTCAGTGTTCAACCACACCTATACCTTAGAAAAACTGTTGAAAATCAAACATACTTCCCATGGAACTTTATAACATAGCTCGATGCAGTATTTACAATGATCACCCTACTAAGAAGAAAAGCAACATGACAACATAATAACATGACAAGTATAATGACATGACACCAATACCACTTATTGAAGCTTTAAAACATAGCTCATGGAAATATTTACATCCATATACATATGTACATATACCTAAACATCACACCAAAACATATGCCTTTGATATACCAAAACATCATATCAAGATTGTCTTGCCTCAACCGGAAAGCAATGAAGGATACATAGCTCGCATCTTATCTGCCATCTCCCATGTAGCTTCATCAGGCCCAAAGTGCTTCTGCTGCACTTTGACCTGCTCGATTGCTCAGTTCTAGAGCATGAGCATCTTTCTCTATAATATACATTGTGGTTCTGGCTAGAATTCACCTTTTGGCTCCACCTACAATACAAACTAGTCAATCACATGATCAACATCTTCAACATACTTCTTAAGCAATGACACATGGAAAACATCATGGAATTTTACTATCGGAAGTAGTGCAATTCGATAGGCTACTGGCCCAATCCTATCAAGAATCTTGAAAGGTCCACAAAATTGAGGTTCCATATTGGCACATGATCCAATACACAAGGAGTTATTCTTTGGTTTTATGCACAAGTACACCTATTCCCCAACCTGAAAATCCTTAAACAACATGTTCCGATCTGCATAACGTGTATGCCTATCCTGTGCTACTTTCAAATTCTTCTTGATTATCTGCATTTCTTGTTCCATTTCCACCAACATGTTTGTTCCAACCAACACTCTGTTAACCAGATCACTCTAATTGATGGGAGTACTGCAACTCCACCCATACAATGCCTCAAATGGACTCATCTTCAAAGATTCCTAATACCCATTATTGTAAGTGAACTCTACTAGTGGAAGATACTCTTCCCACTTTCACTGTTGACACATCACATACATTCTCAACATGTCCTCCAATATCTTTTTGACCCTCTCAGTATGTCCATATCTTTGCAGATGATAAGTTGTACTAAAGGCCAACTTTGTGCCCAAACCTACAAACAACTCCTTCCAAAACTTGGAAGTGAACTTTGCATCCTTGTCTGACACATTTTTCTTTGGAACACCAAGCAATCTGACCACATATTTGATGAACACTTGTGCCACATCACTAGCTGAATACATAGTCTTCAATGGAAGGAAGTGCGCAACCTTTGTCAACCTGTCCACAACAATCATGATGGAATCGTGTTGTCTAGATGTCTTGGGAAAATCTGTGATTAAATCCATGAAAATGACCTCCCATTTCCACTCTGGAATCGCAATCATCTGTAGCAATCCACTTGGATGATTACACTATGCCTTTACCTGCTGACAATCCAACCATCTAGCCACAAACTCTACCACATCCTTCTTCATATTTAGCCAATAATAAAACTTCTTAACTGCAGTCAATGTCTTCTGATATCTTGGGTGACCTAAATATGGTTTTGCATGAAACTCCCTCAAGATCAACTTCTTGAGCTCAATGTTGTCTGGCACATATATCATGTCTCTAAATCTGATCAATCCATTTGGTGTAAGTCAATAGTCCACATCCTATGCACCTATACTTGCACCTGTACTTGTACCACTAAATGCACTTGTACTCTACTGTAACTTATGCATAATATCTCTATACCTGCGATCCTGTTGACCTGCCTGTAAGATCTGATCCCGTAAGTCTATCGCATAGGAGCCCATAGTTGCTATATGATTCACCTGTATTTGCCTACTAAGAGAATCTGCAACCTTGTTCTCTTTTCCCTTCATGGACCTGATCTCGAATTCAAACTCACTGATTGTGGCCAACCATCTAGCTTGTCTGGCATTCAGATTCGGCTGGTCAAACAAGTATCTCAACCCACTGTGATCACTCATCAGTACAAACCTCCTACCAAGAAGATAGTTCCTCCACATTTTCAATGCATGAATGATTTCTGCCAACTCAAGATCACACGTCAGATAATTTTTCTCATGCACATTTAGTTTCCGTGACTCATAGCACACTACCTGTTCTTCCTGCATAAGGACTCCACCAAGTCCTCTCTTGCAAGAATTTGCACATACTATGAATTCTTGTCTAGATTTATGATCTTTAACACTGGAGCTTGTATCAACAACTGCTTAAGATGCTCAAAACTGGCCTCGCACTCCTTTTTCCTTTCAAAATTCTTACCTTTCCTTTGTAATTATGTAATAGGATAAGCAATCTCTGAGAAGTTCCTGACAAACCTCTTATCATATACTGCCAACCCCATGAAGGACCTCACCTCATCCATATTTCTAGGAGATGTCCACTCCATGATAGCCCTTATCTTTTTTGGATCTACTGCTATTCTTTCCTTGGAAACCACATGTCCCAAGTAATGTACATTTGTATGAAATAAATTGCATTTTCTAAGCTTAACATACAACTGATGCTCTCTTAGCAATCTCAACACTACTGCTAAATGTTCGGCATGCTCTTCTTCATTTTTAGAATATACCAATATATCACCAACAAACACAATAACAAACTTGTCCACATAAGGATGCAACACAATATTCATAAAGCACATAAAGGTAGTTGGAGCATTAGTCAAATCAAATGGAACTACAACAAATCATAATGCCCATACCTAATCCAGAATGTTGTTTTGTAAATTTCCTCCTCTTTAATGCGTACCTGATGATATCTAGATCTTAGATCAATCTTCAAGAACGCTGTTGCTCCCTTTAGCTGATCATATAAGTCATCAATCCTCAATAATGGATACCTATTTTTGATGGTCTCTTTGTTAAACTATTTGTAGTCAATGCATAATATGAGAGTACCATCCTTGGCTTAATGTATCCCTTGTCAACCATTTCCTTTAACTTCAACTTCAGCTCTACCAACTCTGGAGTGCTCATCCTATATGGTGCTACCCTTAGTACCAACTCAATAGAAAAGTATACTTCCCTGTGAGGTGGAAACTCTGAAATCTTTGTGGGAAACACATCTTGAAACTACTTTAGAACTGGGTACCTTCTCAAAACATTTGCATCCTCAACATCCTTATCTTTGTCGCTAGAAATATGCACTGCAACTAACACACACCCTTTTCTGCGACTGCATTTTTCCTGCATAGATGTCACCATCCTAACTGATGTTGCTTTTCTCTTACCCTGTAAAATTCTTAGCTCCCTATTTTCATCCAAACACTCAATGGATTTGTCATAACAATCCACATTGGTCCTATGAAGATATAACCAATCCATACGCAAGAGCATACTGTATGATCCCAATGACAATACATTTAGATGCACTGATGTGGACATGTCATTCAACTCAAATGCACAAGCTCTTACGCAATGATGAACTCTTTTCTTTGTACCTGTAGCCAATTGCACTAACCAAGACTCTTTATGCACTTCTTTATTCAAACCACACTTAGTCAGGACTAACATAATTATATTTAGATCCAGGGTCAATAAAAATAGAAACAACTTGATCACAAAGTTTACCGTCCATTTCCATGGTAGATGCATGATGGTCTGTCTGCCTATTATCAAATGCTGCATAGATACGAGGAATGCTCTGACCAACATCCCCAACAATTTGAGCCTCCTATGCCTTATATATTTGAGGCCTACCACCCTTATTCTACAGACAATATCTATTAAGGTCTTCCTTACCACATGTCCAAAACTCCAACCATCCAACACCATCACCTCTATGTTGCTGTTGTGATCCATGCCCTTGTTTAGTTGCATTGAACTTCTTTTGTGGTGCCACATTTTCTTTCTCTTTTGCATTTTGAGGCCTTGTTCTTTTCTTCTACCATTTACCTTTACCTTTATCTTTCCCTTTCCATCCTTGCTGAGATTCATTCTTATGCTTCAACTACACATAGCAATGCTTCAATTTCCCAATAACTTCCTCAAGTGATTGAGGCTCATCATACTCAATCCTCTCTAAATGTTAATGGAAAATGACTGACAAATCGTTGAAATTTAGCTGGCTCATATTTAAGATACGGTACATACCTCAATAGATCCAGGAACTTAGATGTGTACTCTTCATCTGTCATTGATCCCATATTTAGCTCACATAATTCTTTGGCCTTACCATCCTAGTACCTTTCTGACAAGTACTTATTCTTGAAAAGCCTCTTGAATTCATGCCAACTCAAGTCCCCTGTCTTGGTTTCTCTCAATCACTTCACATATTCCCACCAAATATTTGCTTTACCTCTCATGCTGAAGGTAGCTACTCTAGCCTTCATATTATCCGTGTAATTATGCAATTCAAAGAACTTCTTCATCCCAAGTATCCAAGCCTCTGCATCTTTCGGCTTCTTCAAATCTCCATCAAAAGTGGATGGCTTTTCTTTCTTAAATTCATTTGGAAAGTATCCCGTATCATTCCTCTCTTAAAGATGATAATGATGATGATCATAATGCCTATCAGAACCAGAACTAGAGTAGTACCTGTGTCCATCACCTCTCCTAACCAGAGTATCCAATATCCTTCCATCTCTCACTGTGTCATCTCTATCCGTCCTGTGACTACCATGTGTCCTATTTCCATATGCCCCATTAGTTATTTCCTCTTGCCCATTGTTGATCCAAAGTGCCCCTCGTCAATGCAATTCTGACAAAGTTTGAAGGAGTATTGCATTAACCTCTTCTTGTTTCTCCAGTGCCTACATGATTTTGTCATTGTTCGCCTTACAACTCCTTATTTCTTCCTTCAAGCTTCTCAATGTGTCTGCTAAATCAGAGGAGTGCCCAACATCACACTGCTCATCTGATTCATAGGGAGAATCTTTATAGTCTACCATCTTGCTAGTCATTTTGATCTCTTTCCTGCAAGGCATACTATGTCATCTAAACCAAATCACAATAAACCAACGTGCCTTAGCATAATTTGGGGAGGATATCTCATCTTCAAGATCAACCAAATCAACATAGTACATGTATAAACATAATCATAATAACATATAGACATATAACAAATAGGTGTATCAACACATAAGCATCATTCTAGTTAGTGTCCAGTCATTAATGCATGACCATATCAACCACACACCATGACCTCATGCATGAAAACAAAAACCATACCAATGTAACTAATCATACACTCATGATGACACATTCCACGACAACACCCTCACTTTCACATGGAAACATCACTATAATCATGACTATCACCATATACATGCAACAAACATGTAGACCACAAGGATCAGTAACACATGCAACCCGACATGAATGCATTATGAACACACACCACCTATCCAGTACAAGGGGTGAACCATGCTCTGATACCACTCTGTAACACCCTCATCCCACATCTACCCAAGTAACTAGCCAACTGAGTTAAATATGCGAAGAGAGGCCACTATAATGGGATTCAACCTCCTAGGTGACATTAAAGAAGTGGAATCAATGGAAACCCACAACAAAACTTCTATACTTACTACAGGACTCCCAGAAGCCTTCCTAGTCATCCCCATGACCAGTCCTTGGGTCCCACTGAGTTTTTAGACCATTAAACCCCTGGAAGCTCCCTTGATATGGACAAGGGTGCATCTAGGAGGCTCCAATCGCTCCCACAACAAGGCATGGGTGCATTTGGGGAATTTTCTCCTCAGTCCCATGCCTACAACTTTGGGATTTGTGCCACTTTTTCAAGCCTAGAGCCCGGGTCACTGCCCAGAACTCCATGACACCTTCAAAACTCAAATATAACAACAACATAATGATACAAATGAAATTACTTGAACAAGGACTTGACTAGACCCCTACTAGCCATGACATGTATTTCGTCAAACATGACACAAATATGTAATCTATAGGTTTAAACAATAGATTTGAGCATAGGGGTCTCATACTTATCTGAGAATCACTAAGAAGCATTGTTCCCTTATATCATTAGCTACATTATCATCTATTAGGTCATTGATACATTGTTCATTCATTTACAAATAAAAACACGAGGAGAGACATACATCATCACTATCATAATAAATGCTTATAACCATCATAACAACAATAGAAATATCAAGGATACAT
Organism: Pinus taeda; assembly: GCA_000404065.3. Taxonomy (NCBI): domain Eukaryota; kingdom Viridiplantae; phylum Streptophyta; class Pinopsida; order Pinales; family Pinaceae; genus Pinus; species Pinus taeda. The sequence goes on from APFE030741731.1 coordinate 56,118, forward strand.
CAGTCATAGAATCCACATATAAACCAATACATTTACACATAAGATACCAAGGAAGGAAACTCTTATTAATGAATGCAAAATCCAACCCGGTATGGGACTACGATGTTCCATCTGATCATAGATTGGATGAGCCAAATCTCTCTTCATCCAATCACCCCCATGCCATATTCCAAGCATGAATGTGGTGCTCAAGCCAAAAGAACCAACTAGGGAATCCCGAGGCTAAACAACCTCACCCTCATCAATAGAAACCAAGATTTACCACAATCCACTCCAGATCACTAGGCCAAAACAATAAACATGTAATAATAGTGTTTTCCATGATCTCCACCAGATCAATAGGCCAAAACAAGCATGGATTCCACCAGATTTCTCCACCTAAACCGTGAGGAATTTTCATGTCTCATATCCTCTAGGCTTTACCACAACCCACACCAAAAAACTAGGCCCTAATCGAGACTCCACTCTCTAGGATTTACCGTACATCCCATCCTAGGATTACTGGGCCTAATGGAGAGCACCCACCTCTAGGTTTTACTATATATCCTTCCATTCAACAATCGAGGATTCTTAGGCCCACCAAAGCAAAACAAAATCTGGCTTTACAACAACCCATAGTCTAGGTCAGGGGTTACTAGGCCATTTGTTATTTAATTTAGAGATCCACCTCACTCAACTTCGAATCCATCCAAAAATATAGCTCAACCAAAACATGAGAACCCCATCACACCATGGCTATCCGGAAATGACAAGGCTAGGTTGAAAAACACTATCACACCTGGCAAAACCCATGTCAATAACAGAAAGAGAACCAAGAATACACATGCAACACCATGCATGCCAAATATAGCAAGGAAAACACAAGTGCAAATCCGTACCTTCAAAGAATATTATTATAGCTACTTGATCCTGCTCTTCCTTGCTTTATCTCTGCTTTATCTTTGCCTCCTTTGCCTTTCTTTATCCAATGTTGAAATTCTCCAAGAAAACTCTAGGCATCCAAGAGTGAGAGAGAGAAAGGGAACAACGAGAGAGATCCAAAACTGAACTGACAAAAGATACCAACTGATCCTCATAAGCCTTTTTATTAATGAGGCCTATAATTTCTTCATTTTTCAATTACTTTCCTTCATTTTCCTCCTCACATGAAACCTGTGACCTTTCACCTTCCTTTTCTCCTAATTTCTATTAGTTTCATAAATAAAATGCCAATTAATGCCACTTTGCCCTTCTAAATTCCTTATCCATTTGCTTTCTCAATTTCCTTAGCCATAATAAACCAAACAGACACCCACACTAGGAAGTTTTTCCCAACATTCAACTTGGAATAAGTATCTCATAATCTGTGGTTATTATTTTTCCTTTATTAACTTTTATTACATGGAATTTTCACTAAGGTTGTTACAACATATGTCTGGATTAGTGTTCACTAAGAACATCAAAGCCCCAATCAATTGTCTACACTTAGGTGGATTCTCCAAATTGATTCCTGTAGCTTCTCCACATAACTTCTTGAAATTTATTCTTGCATTCTGTCATTCTAAATCTTTCCAACAACTTCACGACATATTTTTGTGAAAGGAAAATATCACCAGGCCTTTGCCACACCTCAAGGCCTAGAAAGTAGTGCATGCATCCAAGGTCCTTCATCTCAAATTTAGAGGCTAACTCCCTTTTACACTCAATCATCAATGTCTCACTACCTATCAATAATAGATCATCAACATATAAAACCAAAATCAATGAGATACCTTGGACTACCTTGAAGTAGAGATTGGGAAAAACATTGCTTCTTGTGAATCCAAACTTCACCAAATAACTATCTATGTGGGTGTATCATGCTCTGGGGGCTTGCTTAAAACCATACTTCCTTCTTCAACTTAAAAACATGTGTCTTTCGATCCTCTATTTCAAATCCCTGTGGTTTCGAAACGAACACTTCTTCTTGTAACATGCCATGGAGGAATTTTGCCTTCATGTCCATCTGATGAAGGGTTCATGCTTGACTTGCGGCAAGGGAGACTATCAAAAAAATGGTTGTATATCGATCCACAGGTGCAAATATATCATCATAATCTTCTCCCTCTTTATGGGAGAATCCTCGGGCCACAAGCCTTGCCTTATATTTCTCAATGCTACCATCGACTCCATGTTTGATCTTGAATAGCCATTTACAAGTCACCATATATTTCCCCTTCATTCTCGACACAACATCCCATACATCATTCTTCATAATTGATTCGTATTCTTCGGCCATAACATCATTCCAAAATGGTTCTTCCAATACTTTCTCAAAGGTGGTAGGTTTGACGTGAATGATAGTGCTCATGGCTGCAACATATCCTTGTTATTTGCATGGCTTCTTGCTTTCTCTAAATAATATTTGAATAGGAACGCTTTTCTCATCATCCTATAATGTGTCATGAAGCCAAAGTAGCCTCTTCCTAGTAGGAATATCATATGGGTAAGGATATAAGGGATCCATGGCCTCCATGGGATCATCATCAACATCTCTCTCAGATTTGGGCATGGAAGGACCATCCAAAACATCCAAAACAGCCATATCATCATTCTTCTTCTCAAAAGGAGGAGGCGGAGGAAGTTCCCTTGCTTTCCCAAGGGAAACATCTTCATCGAATGTTACATCCATGCTAATTTCAACCTACCTTCAACTAGAAATATATATTCTAAAAGATTTATAATTTTCATAATATCCAACAAACGTACCTTTTCTTCCTGTGGCTTCCAACTTGTTTCTTTTATCCTTTGGTAGATGAAAACATATGGGGCAAAAAAAGATACAGAGATGGACAACATCGGGTTTGACACCTATGAACACTTCTTTGGGGGTCTTGTTGTCCAATGCTCGATGAGGCACCATGTATTGAATATATAAGACAACATTTGTTGCTTCTCCCGAAAGGAACTTTGAAAACTTTTGATCATGGAGCATGGCACGAGTGGCTTCTACAATAGACCTGTTCTTTCTTTCAGCTACTCCATTGTTTTTGGGAGTATAGGACACAATCATCTCTTTCTTGATACCTTCCTTTTTTCAAAAATCAATGAACTCTTTCGATAAGTATACTCCACCATTACCAAACCTGAATATCTTGATTTTCTTTCCTATTTTATTTTCAACCAAAGCTTTGAATTCCTTGAACATTTCAAAGGCTTCATCTTTGTGCTTCAAATAATATATCCATATATTCCTTGAGAAATCATAAATGACGGTAATGTAGTAAATATGGTCACCAATAGAGTGCACGGGCATCCAACCATATATGTCAGAATGAATGAGATGGAGGGTGTCATTCGTCTTGTTCTCGCTAGAAGGGAATGACCCCATTGCCTTCTTTCCAGTGGAACAACCTAGACATACTCCATCATGTTTGGCTTAAACACGAGGAATACCAAAGACTAATTTATTCAATTTCGGAAGAGCATCATAATGTAAATGGGCCAATATTCAGTGCCATAGCTCGCCTAGATGATTAGTATCATGGACCAATGCTAGAAGAGGTCTTTCAGTGACTCTATAAAGTATTTCAAATATTGATCCCAATGTGAATGCATCTCTCATAGGCGATCCAATAGGCCAAGTAATAAATTTTCCCTTGATGAAGGAAACCCTTATCCCTTTTTCTTCCAAAGTGGATATTGATACCAAATTCTTCTTTAATACCAACACATACATCAGATCATGAAAAAAAACAAATTCCCTGGAATTCAAATGAAATTTGACTAATCCAAAGCTTTTAACAGTATGAGTGGAGTTGTCTCCAAAAATAAGTTTCAAATTTGACTCCCTCTCTAGCAAATTAGAGAAAAAATCCTTATACCCAGAGAAATGATTAGTGGCCCCACTATTAACCAACCAACTATCCCATGAATCCAAAGGAGAAGAACTAGTGAGGGTAGCAATAAGAATATATTGATATTGAATACCAACATTACTTTCTTACCTAGAGTATCTTGACTTCTTTTGAGAATGACGATTTTCCCTGTGATCACTTGGAGCATCTCTTCTTCTTCTTTCATATATTCCATTGTGATCATTCCTTCAATCATCTCTTCTTATTCGATCATAAAACCTATTGTTGATGCTTCTAATGTTGTAGTGTGGACCATTTTTATTCTTGGGGAAATCTTGAGCATAATGACCCTTCTTGTGACAATTGTAGCAGTCAACGTGAGATGATGTTTTATCACTTCTTCTCTTTTAATTCGAAGGAGGAGTCTTCCTTGACTTTAAAGAACCTCCTTTTCCTTTATTCTTATTTTTTTGAATGATGAATGTAGTGAACTCTCCCTCTTCATGATTTTGAACCCTTCCTCTTGGTATCATCCTTGATTCTTCTTGAGTGATATTTCCAAAATTCTCATCAAATGACGGGAAGGTATTTTTGTTGCTTATAGTTATAATGAAGGTTTCCCAAATAGAATGGAGACTTCTAAGAGTCACAATCACCAATTCCTTGTCAAGCAAAGTTTCTCTAGCTCTTTGAAATTGTTCTCTAAGACAAGATATACTCATATTGTAGGATTGCACTAAGTCTTATTTGTTCATCTTCATGTCTTTGAGTTGGTCTTTCAAGGAGATGATTTCATTCAGATTGTTTATGTCATACATGTCGGTTATATTATCATACATGTCCTTAGACTTCCTCAAATTTCCAACATATGAAAGTAAACTATCTTGTAAACCATCAACAATAATTTTATTTTCTTTTAACTCACCTTTATTGTACTTGTTCTTGGAAGCAATGAAAGCATTCTCTAGGGGCTTAGGTACTCTTCCTTGAATGTATTCCAAAACATCATTGTTATCAGCTATAATCTCCAACCTAATCTTCAATGCAACAAAGTTAGATGAGTCACCCAACTTCTCATGCCCCTTGAAGAAAGAGGAAGACATCTTTATTTGATTAGATAGGCTCCTTTAACTTTCCAAAGATGATTGCTTCAATGCTTGTTTCCTTATTGGCTTGTCCTTCACCTTAGCTCTGATACCATGTTAATTTCACATTGCTCTATGTTGTTTCAATTACTTTAGCCCTATTCAATTCGTCACTTAGAAATCTTTTCAATAAAATTAATGTTTCCAATCATCAACAGTAATTGAAAATAGAATAGTAAATGTAATGACAAAGGAGACAATCAACAGATCAACAAGAGAAACTAGATTTGGTCAAAGACTAGGGAAAATCCCTACAAAGGGGAAAACCCTTTGAAAAATATTCTTCTATTAGATTGCCATAAAATGTTCAACAGAGAGTACAATGAGCCCAATACAAAATCATTAAGCAAAACTAACCAATAACATTCATAAATATGTTTCTAGCATCAACCTAGATCAAATTCAACTTTCCTTGTCTTCAGTCAACTGCGATCAACTGTCAAATTTCTGCCTTATAGCTCAGTTGCATGGAGGAAGTGTTGTGCATGCGGTTGAGACCTTCCAACTACACCCTTAAGCCTACTAACCTATGGTTATAGCTGAAAAGTGCCTTTGACAAGCCTGTGGTTGCAAACCAAAACACTAGAACACATGTGAGCTTTGGACACTGTATTTTTGGACTTGTGTGAACCTCTTTCCTTGACCCATCCTTAGAATTGTGCAAACCAATCAATGAATAAGAGAAGAAGAAGGTGCTTTGTGATGTCCAAGTGAGCTTGAGGTCACTTGTATTTATAGGCTTCCAAGGGTGACAAATTTCCTATTAGGCTCGACCTCTCCAAATGTGCATATGTGGGCTTTTCTTCATAAGTACACTTTCTATTGTCCAAATTGAGCACTTCAATAGTCAAAATTGGTCCTCTCGAAAAAGGAATCTAGTCCCATGATTGGAATTTGTCATTGATCTTCCAAATTAACAAAAATATTGAGCCAAAATGATTTCCACCACTTGTTAATGTTATTCCTCTACCATACAACCCAATTGCGTCTCAGGAGTCCATGGGGAAAAAGAGTACCCAAGCAGTAGGTTGAGAGGTCAACCAGTGAGTTAGCAATGTTCAGTTGGGAGATCGAAATCTCCACACATGTATAAGGACTACATCAATGGAGCACAAATATCAATGGACCTAAGATCAAGATTAAATTTCCCCTTAGTGAGTGGTATTAATTGTTTTCGAAAAGTTTTCCTATTTGATTATTTGTTATAATAAATTATCGAAATGTAAATGTTAAGGAAATGATATATATTTGTAAAGTTCTTGATTGTTGATTTATGTTCGTTGAATTATTGGATGATTCTTATATCGGTCGCCATTGTTCAATGGATGTCTAATTTTAAAGAAAACCTCCTACTGCTGATTACCTTGTAATTCAATGTCTTGGAATGCACATCTTAATTGCTAATAATAATGTGAGCATGACATCCTATATATAATAATTTATGTATTATTATCTCATGTTTATTGTGGATTTATTTGATTTAAAAAAATAAGATAATAATACATATATGTGTATAAATGCCGTAAACATTAATGGTCCCTACACTTGGTATCAGAGTCTAGGTTCAACATTTAAGACCTATGGACCTAACATATTGCATAGATGTAAGGTCAAACTGGACTTCTTTATCCCATCTCATGCCTAGTGAACCCATTCTCACCATTAGAGTATTAGGTTGCACCTTATGGTGGATTAGGTTTATTGGTGTTTCATTCATTACATTTAATTCTTTTAGCATAGATAATAAAACAACGCCTTTAAGTACATCATTCACTACTATCTCAAGTTGTAACCACAACAGACACCATGTTGGCATGCTTTGAGTTCTATGATGGTTCCCTACTAGAAAGCTTCATTTTCCATAATATGTTGTAGTGGAGCATGATTGTTTTTTTTCAGAAGGTCTTGTTTCAGCCCAGGATGTATACCTAGGAAGTTTTGTACACCCGCATACCACCCACCACGGCCCACACATAGAGCACCGCCCACGCGACGGTCAGATCAAACGACACAACCACACCTTTTTTTACCACAGCGGGGGCGCGGGGGACTTGTCCCCCCCGCGGGGGTCCTGATGAGGGGGCCCATCCCCCAGCTGGGGGGTCCGGGGGCCAGCGGTCCACGGCAGGAGGCTTCGGGAACCCCCGAAGCTAAAACAATGTTAAATTTGCCTTGTAAAAGTATAGTAATTTTAAGTCAATCTGAAGCCGTTCATAGGGCGATTGATCTGATGGTTTAGAATTATGTTTAGTTTAGGGTTTTTTGCTAGAAGGCAACCCCTCTCACCCTTTTGTAATGAGGGCATTGTATTTGAGGCGGCGATAGAAGGTGCAATATTGGTGAGCGGGAAAACAGAGAAGGTGAGACCTGTGAGAGAAAACAGAAGGATATTAACATCGGCTTTTGCTGTAGGTTGTGTCCTCCTTCATTTGCTGGATAATAGAAAGAAGGACTGGCTGTTCGAAAGGTGGACATAGCCCAAACATGGGTGAACCACGTAATATATGTGTCTACTCTGTTTTGTGCGTTTTCTGTGTTTATATTTCTACAATATTTTATGTGTTCCATTGCTCCATAATATATAATTTTCTAACATAATAAATGCTCAACTTTAGTTCCTTTGATTGCAACAATGTATATCACAACCAAATTTTCATGGATTATTCCCATCAACTCAGGTGCATTTTCCTCAACTTATAGTCAATGTAGTAGAAACAAAGTAGAGATAATTCTTATGTTCATGTGACCATGCCATCTTGAATTTTCCAAATTCAAAAACAAACATGCATGTTTTCCATATATCATTATCAAGTGAATAGTATTTTGATGGTTGAGTGGTTTTCTTGAATCAAAACACCTATTCTAGGAATATATTCTAATCCCATAACAAAGATTCTTTGGACAGAAAGTGCTTGAATTAGAAGAACATGTGCATATCCTAAAAATAGTTAACCCTTACAATAAAGCTATTCATAGGTTAAGGAAATCCAAGGATGTTGTAGATGGTCTCTCAAACCTTGCAGAATCGAACAACACGATTCCCCCTTTTCAAAATAAGCTTTGTGTTGTGCTAGTTTGATCTTGCGTCAAAGAAAGACATCCTATTCTTTTTTTTTCTCAGATCAATTGATGATTTGGATGTGACCTTTGTTCACATATTCAAAGAAAATGTCATCGTACTCTATTGGAGAGATCCTGATGGCTTGTTGCTCAGATTTATGATGGAATAAGAGATGGGGCCAACCAGAGATATAAGAATAATTTATATAGAACTACTTCTTTTTCCACCCACCTTACAATGACCTAATTATGGTGATGATAATTTCACATCCCACTACAATTTCATTTTCCATTTCTCACCTAATCCATTGTAAATTAATAACTCAAGATTTTGTAATATGGCTCTGTGCAAAGAAAGTAAAATAATTCTCGGTTTTGAAAAAAAAATGGCTAATACAAGGTCAATTTGTTGACAAATAACCTCAACATTTAACTTAGGCCCTAGAAATTTCTTGGTTCAAACCACTATGTAACTTGGATGCTTGTAGGAATTCATAAATGTTAAACAACTACCTTTCTTTCCCAATATCTTAGTTCTATTGAAAGAATTGAAAAGGTGGTTTAATGGATTTCATTGAGCCTATGAAGAGGTTTGGAATCAAGTGGTATTATAAGGTGATTTTTATGCTCAATTCCTTGTTGTGGGAACTTTTTAGCTTCTCTGGCTTGGCGAGGTCTTTTGTACATTTCACATATATGTAGAGAATACAACTTTGGTGGTGAAAATTTGGACAAACCCCTCCTATAAATTACTCAAACAAACAAACAAGATAGATATGGTAAAGGAACAAGTGCTCCAAATCATTCTAGAGTTGGCCCCATCGATTGAAGGGCCATAGTTAGGCACAAGTGCTAGTAATGGATGAAAGGTACCTATTCCACCTATGTTGCTTACTAAGATGTTTCTATCTATGCAAATAGAAGATTTGGATTTGTAAATATAGATTATTGGAGAAGATTAAGAAAAACCCAAACCCACCATGAATGACAATCTTTGTTACACCAAGATCATCAATGAGAGAGTTTAGCAAATAGAAAACAATTATTGAAAAAATCGACACATGCACACATATCTCTTCCATTGCAATAGGTATCACTGCTAGGTATTAGAAGTATACAAAGATAAAAAACATAATTTGTCCATGAGAACAAAAAACTGATAAAGTTTAAGGTGATGATCCCATATTTGTGAGTTAAGGAGTGAACATATTATAATCGCATGGTAGTTATGTTCTTCTTCAAATAATGAAGGAAGACGATTTGAGTTCCACCCAACTCAGAGCTACCTCAACCTTTGATAATCACATACATTTCTACCTTGGTCACTCCAAGAGCCCTAAACCGAAACTATGGAGGTATTTCTATGCCTGCTAAGATATAAATCATGTAGATAAAAACTTAAAATTTGTCACTATCCATGGTTCAAGGTTTCTAAATGCTTCTCTTTTTCTAAAAGGTATGCAAATAAACAATGTTAGTCAATAAAACCATTAGATTGAAGAAATGAAAGGCTAGTTGATAGCAGTGGGTCACTGGTGGCCACTGAAAATGTGATTGATTCATCGTTGGGTTACCCTTATGCTTATCAAGAAATAAAGTTAGGTGCAACCTCAATTCAATTCCAAATATCAATCTTTAAGATATCAACCTCCAAATCTACCATTTCTTTTTATCTACTATTTTTTCCTATGTGTAAATTGATTAACACAAAACATGAAAATGCAATACCTTAGGTTTATCACTAGTAAATGCCTCCTTTAAATACATAGTGGCTTACTGGGATTACTTATGAGAATAGAAACTTGATCAGAGAGACTTCATGTGGAAGAGAGGGATACCATTGCCATAAGGTATTGGTGGAGGCAAGAAACCCAAAGAAGCATTGCCATTTTCTGTCATGTTGTATGAGGAATCCAAGGAGTCTCTCCAATCGAGTGAAAAAATTAAAAATATATATATAAATTGCATGTCGATACAAAGCATTCTTCCACCATGAATACTAAATAGGAAAATAGGGTTTCATAAGTAATGACACTCTTGAATTTTTGTCATAAAACTTCAAATTTTTATTTTTTTTTGTTTTTTTTGTTTTTTTTGTTATTATTATTAAATTATTAATTAATTATTAATTTTTTTTTTTTTAATTTCAGAATAAATCAAAATTCTCAATTCTCTACCTACGAGGAGTTCGCATGGACATTTTGCAATAGACAGAAAATAATGACATGTATTCCGCTAAGCTAACATGTGGAAACAACCAAGCTAGGTGTACCATGATGGAAACAACATGGGTACCATAAGTTAAACTAAATCGTATAATATGTGATACACAATCATCAAAACATTTCAATACACAAAAAAAACTTCCAAATTGGCATCTAATTGCTAATGTTGATATTAGTGAGTGCACTTTGGTAAAGTCAGAGCCGTCCATTTAGCATATCAACAAGGATATTCTGAGATTAATAAATCTAAACTCCCAATTGAATATTTGGAATTAAAATATTTATCATGTATCACCACATTTCCATCTCCAATATAAGACGCCAAAATGGGTAATGAAGAAAAGTTAATGTCATTTCGAATTGTCCATTAACGTTTACCTACTAAGTATTTGACCATTTACCAAGATGGTTACAAAATCATCATCTCATAGCACAACAAATCAATGTTGTTTTTGTTTTTGTTTTTTTTTTTCTTTTTAGTAAGAAAAAAAACATATGTATTATATGGTAAAAAAACATAGTACATATACTTGATTTGATGTATCCCATCATGGATCATATTGTTTTTATAAAAGTTACATAAACAGTCTATAAACAAGTCATCTACATAGTACACATAAATATGTAAAGTCAATAAAAACGGACATTATACATGGTATATCTAAATAGTGTCTTACTATAGATCAACATTGAACAAGAGTTTTCACTCCATATCAACATAATAAACAAAAATCTAAGTGCCATATAGAATAGCTTGCAAAATTGTGTAGCTTGCAAAATATCATCATTTTAGTACTCACAAAAACACAAAAAAACAAACAACATAACGAGTATTGTTGCTTGATTCCCTCGTTGTAGTTGTCAATTATCCAAGCAAAGGAAGCATTCCAGTGTCCACTTTGTGCGCACCCATCACTATTTCAATATTCATGCCATCCAGCTCATCCTGTAAACCTCTCCTGGACATGTAATCTACATTTTGGTTATATTCCCGTCCAGTGTGTTGAAGTGATGAGCCCTTTAAAGTGTTCCATATGAGCTCAATCTGGCATAGCCAACCATGCAGCATAGGTTGTTTAATTTTGATTTTACCATGAATGTGCTCAATAGTGATCCTAGAGTCTCCATATATATGAATACTGGGAATAATAAGGATTGTAATGAACCATAATAGCCCCCACAAGGCCATCACTTCTGCCTTCCTATTCGTACCTC
>APFE030741731.1:83226-146998 GCA_000404065.3 Pinus taeda
AAGTCAGAAAGCCACATCATCTGCATGTTCACAACTTGAAGACATTGATGAGGTACAATCCATATGCTCATGTAGTTAGTTATGTGCTTCTTGTTGATCCAATTCAAGTTCCCAACAAATAAGCATTTGATAAGTCAAAATGTTTTGAATACAATTATTATGTGCTTGGGGGGAACCATTCTGTAGAAGCTCAAAGAAAATTGATGGAGGAATATCCTAATAACCCATGTTTTGAAACAATGAAAGGTATTATTTATGCTGGTTCATTAGATACAGAAGAAAATTTAGTGGCATGGGATCATAATTCAGATAATGAATATAGGATGTCTATGACTTTCATCCAAAGAGTTAGATTTATTCATAGTGAATCTCAAGAAAAATGTGGTGGGGATAGGATAAATGTTAGTGCAAATTTCTGAAAGGAATGTTGTATGGAAATAGGCTATCAAATTGAAGAGAAAACCAATTCAAAAGGTGGAAAAGACAAAAAAATTAGTGATTTATTCAGAGGTGTTGATAACATTTTCCAATTGGCATTTAGAACTGGATATGTTTGGAAGTTGATTGATGAGTTTTTTAGCATGTGGGAAAACATTGGCATTAAAAACCAGAAGGTCAAAAAGTCTAAGTCATTGATATGTAGCAACAGTAAATTAACTCCTGAAATGAACTAGCTTCCAGACGATATGACTATCACACCTTGGAGAGCAATGCAAGGAGTGAAAGATGAAAAAATTGTCAAAACAATATTATCTCGTGTGAGGTCACGAGAATTATTATTGGAGGAAATGTCTGAAGAATTTCAGAAATAAGTTTGTTGAATTATTTTTATTTATTTATAGTTTATAATATTCTTTTAAATAAAACATATTGTTCTTGGTAGTATTTGTTATACATATCATTATATTAAATTTTTGTTACTTTATCTATGCAGTCACAAAGTTTACATGAAAATTCAAGAACAAATGGTTAAATTGTTGAATGAAGATAGTTGGCATGATGTTGTACGCAACTATCCATATTCAAGTTCTACATCAACATTAAAAGCTTTTTATCTTGCATTTAAAAAAGTATCTTGATTTATACATTCATTTTTATTTATCTATGTACTATTTTTAATTTATAACTTACAAATATATTTGTTTATTTTATAAAAAATGAAGAAGGATGACAATGGAGCACCAGATAGTTTCAAAATCTTTATTGAAAAAATAAAGATCAAAAGACTGAGGAAGCAACATATTAAGAATTTTGAACTTGATCCAACTCTTACTCATTTCATTTGGAATGGGCTAGACATTATTCAATATCAAGTAATACAAGGTGACTGTGAAGACATTGCTAAACTCATACCTAAAAGGGATTATGCCTTAGATATTGCAGATATTCCCCATGGTTTCAATATTCCAAACATTGACTATGATTGTGACTCTTATACTTATCAAGCTCTTAGTAAAGTGGTTGTGGGATTTGTAGAAGTCACGTCATCACCATTATGGAGATTTGTGACATTTCATTCAGACACAATTGGCAATGATATTGTCAAGCTTCAAGAGGAAAACAAATTCAAGGATGCAGCTTACATGGTAAGACGTTTAAAATGTATATTTGATTAATGTTGAAAAATTTATTTATGTACAAGTTAATTGAACTTTTACTATTTCACATTACAGGAAAAAGTCAAATCTTCTCAATAATGAAGATCAACAATTTATAAATGATTGTGAGTTCATTCATATTGATAGTTGGGCAAAAGATGATAGCCATATGTCTATGATTTTTAATCGGGTAGACAGAAAGAGTCATAGCCAAATACTGACTTATGATGCTGTTGTGAGAAAACTAACATATGAAGACAAAGAAGCAAAAAGAGAGATAGTTAACATTTATCAAAAACCACAATTATTGATTAACTATTTTATAGACATTTGTTCAAATGGAGGAGATTGGGTTTTGGATTTATTTTGGGCTCAGGTAAGTTTTATTATATGGAATTGAATTTCAATATGTTTTTTTTAATTAATATGTCATTGTACTAATTTACTTCATTATTTACTTTGTGCTTGATAATTAGGTACAACACTAGCATGTTGCCTTCAAAAATGAAGAAATTGCATTGCAATTGAAAAAGATCCATTATAGTGCAATTTCATTCAGCAAAGAATTAATGCTCTTCAATTTCTTCCGGATGTAATGCAAGAAATTGCGTTGAAGAAAGGGGACTTTAGTGAATCATGTGTAGCAAAAAAGGCAAAGGAACCCCAACCACCATTACATGGAATGTTTGGAAATACATACATTGGGAGATTTGCAGACATCAAAGATCCATTAGAAGAGGAAAATGAGCAAAAGGAAGCAGAAAATATTGTAGAAGAAGACAATGATGAAACTCTAGAGGACAAAGAATTTGGATAACGTAACATTGTTGATTAAATTTAAGTTATGCTTAGAAATCAAGCTTATTTTTTGTAACTATTAAGTAGTTATACTTGTAATGTTTTGACTTTGAAATTTTATGAGAAGAATAAACACTCAATTAAGGTTGTTATGCGTTCAATATTTGTAATATGTGATTTTCGTATTAATTTTTAAGTTAATCATTATTTTTTGGAAAAAAATGATTATTATTATTATTTTTTTGACATGAAATTCATAAAAAAACTATTATTTAACTATTTTTAGTTAAAAAATTCGTATAAAATTGTGATTTTGACATGTCAATTCTAGCAAAAAATTATCAAAACGTGTAGTTTTTTAGTTATATTTATGTTAAAAATGGTTATTTTTATGTCCATTGTTAAAAAATATTATTTTTTAGAAACAATTGTTTCATGTGGATTGAAAAATTAATTAAGGATGTATAAATATGTAGAATATTGAAAATTCAAAATATCCACCTTCTAATTTAAAAATGCAAAACAATAAAAACCTCACTACAAAAAAAATTTAAATTAAATAAAACAAAAAAACAAGAAAATGACCACTTAAAAAAATATACAAAATAATTATATACAATTAAATTAAAAAAAAAAACCTTTAAAAAAAGGGTCTCATGTAGAATTACCACTTTTTTAAATCAACTTCAAAAACACTACCATTCTAAAATGCAATGTGCATAAAAAAATTTATAGTGCCAAAAACTATGTTCTAAAAAACACGTGTATTATGCATCACCACTTTTCAAAATCGGGTCACTTTTTTGCTATCTCTACAAAATGGGTAATAATATGAGTTCCCGTTTCAAAGTTTACATTGTTATAGACTTAAGAACCCCCAAAATGTCATCCCTCAAAACCATCTTGCATAAATTGTTATTATCAACTTCATCGAACATGTGTGGGTACCCCTTTACCCCCCACATTTGATCTTCTACATTATCAAGCTCCTTGTGACTATAGGCCCACTTGAAATGCAGAATTGCCTCACTGCATATCCTCGGTTGTGTCAAGTGTCTCTTGCCCTCAACATCAACAATTTTCTAGATAGAGTTAACTTTCCTTCGATGGTTCGCATATCTATGGAAGAATTCTGTGTTTTTATCTCCTTCTCGTATCCATAATGCCCTACTCTTAAAGAGCCATGTCGACTCCCTGATCTGTAGGATTTGTTTCCTCTTATGTTCGAGTGAGCGAATTTTGTCCTGAACCTCCACAGATAGTCAATGCTTTAATAGTTCTGTTTGGAGAGAAGACAGAGCCTCTGTTATCTTGATCAATTGAATTTTATGTTGTGCAATTCACTTGCGCTCCCAATTTTTAACCACCTTCTTTAGGGCCCAAAGATTTTCCAGCATATGCATGATGGGATAAGAGGAAGATGATATAGCCATTGCCCAATTATCTTGAACCAACATGTCAAAATCGAGGTCCTCAAACCACACCCGATTGAATTTAAATGGCATCCCATCTCGGCTATCCCCTTGGCACCAGCCAAGGGTAATGGGTCTGTGGCTAGATATGATAATTATCTACAATGTCTGATTGGACAAACCCAAGTCTCTCAACTACTTGCTCCTGAAGCAGAAAATGATCTAATATTTTGGCAATATAATCACTACCTGATCTCCCATTGTCCCAGGTCGACCCATTCTTGCATGGTCGGATGTTAGTGAAGTTATAATCAATAATGATATCTTTTATATGGGCAAACACAGGATTTGATCGTCTGTTCCCACCCCACACATCATCCACATGGTAGTAAAGTTAATATCCCCTACCATGATCAGTGTGGTAATTTCTAACATTTGTGTTTCCATTGGCTTTCACCAGAAAGAGTATCTATCCCTATACAGGGCATAAATGTTCAAAATGTGAATACGTTCTAGCAAACCTCTAATATTTCCAACTAATAGAATACAGACAAAGCATGAGAAGGTCTTCATCTTAATCCATTGGGGATCCCATAAAGTAACTGAGCCCCCAGAAAGGCCATCAGCATCAGTGGCAGCCATATACCAGTCAGGTAACATCTGTCTAAAATATTTTATCACTTGGTTTGCCGAATACATAGTCTCTTGCAGAAGAATAATGTAAGGATGGGTCGAATGGAAAAGCTCCTTTAAGGCCAAGTATTTGTGGGATGACCCCAATCCCTGAATATTCATGGACATAATGTAACTCATGGAGGTCCAACTATGGGTTACTTTGCTCTAAGGGCCCAGGGAGAGGAGGATGAAGCAATGGAGACATCTGTCAAGGAACGGGAGTCGAAAGATTCAAAAGGGATATTCCGGGGTCGCCCCCGGAAATGGCGACTATCCTGTTTTTGTCGTCGAACCGTACTATTTCCGGCTGATAAAGGGCTAATGATAGGGGACATGGATCTAGGTGGCTTGTGAATGGTGAGTGTGTGTAAGTCTAGTGTCTTTCGTTGTAAGAGAAATTCTAGGTCATTGTCTATCGAGTTTTGTAGGTGAGACAATGGGTGAAATGGGTGAGATAGGTCAGGCTATGCAAGGCAGAATGATGAGGGGGGTGGGGTGTTTTTAGGGGGATGGGATATATGAAATGTGGGACGTGGAAGGGATGTCATGTGGTGACATGTGAGCTAGCAAAGTAAAGCTAGTGGATGGTTCAGGGTGAGATATTAGGGGGATTTTGTCCGATAGAGTCGGGGAAGTCTCCCCAACATCCAAAGTGCCAGAATCCTCGGATGTCCAAGAGGATGATTGAACCAGAATAGGTACAAATTCAGAATAAGTCAATGGTTGAGAAACATCAGCAAGAGTAGTAGGAACGAAATGAGGGTTACCTGTAGAACGTATAGCCATATTAGAAAGTGGTGACCTGCCATGACCAGCCGTCTGGTTATCAGGTAGTCTGCTAGCTTTGTCTTTTTCATCACTTATCTATTGTCTATGAAACATGGGACGACCTCCCCTCCTGCACAAACATTGTGCCATAAGGTGGTTTGTGTGGTAGCAAATAAGACACCGGAATGGAACACCCCAAAAATCCAAACGTTGCTGTAATTGTGTGTCCTCCCACTTAAGTTCAATATGATCCAGGAAACTACCACATTAGTCCTTCTCGATCAAAATCCATGTTATTCTCTTATCCTTAGTCCCCAGACACTGTGAGTCAACGTATACAAATTGGCCAATCGCATTTCCAATATCTATCAAAACTTGTTTAGTCCAAAATTCAATAGGTAAAACCTAGTAATTTTACCCAGATAAGTTTGTTTTTGGGAATCTCCTTTAGGGGATTGAACCCAACATACCATGCATGCAAAGCTAAGAAACTACACCCCTTTACCCACGAAATTTACTTAATTTTAAGCGAATCCTCTTCACTGAGGAAGTGGAAGCTGTACCAACCTCCCATTAGTCTCGCCACCGAAGGCATATACCTCAACAATGATTTCCACTTCAATGCAACCCAGTTCGACATCTCTCTCACTCAGATCAAAGAAATGCCATTTATCCACCAACGCCCCTTTCCGCAAGCTGGTAACTCTGTCGATAAGAACGTCATGACCGAAACATAACATAGGAGTTGGGGTGGCAATATTAATGGAACGATGTTTAATTTTTCTCTGTCTATGACCATCCCCATGTCCATGCACATGCACACCGAGGGATGTATGTTCACCACTTGGCGAACCCAAAGGAGTCATCCGCAGGCACCAAGTGTGTAATTGAGTGGGCCCACCTTCGCATTCCGACCCAATTCCATGTGGATACTTTGTCTAGGCCTCCATTGTGGCCCGAATGAAGGCTTCTTGCACCGACATGTCAGATTCAAATGGGTCCATTCGTGTGAGATATTAAAACGGGGACAAATCCATCACAAGTAAGAGCATAAATTACAATAAAAGATCTGCAGATAGTTAAGTCGCAAACACCAACAAATCCAGTAGCAAATCCCAACAAAAATGTTTTGGGATCGCAGCAATTGATCAGAAGATCATAAGTAACATAAAAATTATACCTGCATTGCACCCACCGAAGTACGATGCCGTTCCAATGCACCCCGAATAAGAATTTAAAATTAAAAATAGGTAATATAAAAATTACACAATCATCTGTAGCTGCACCACATATCTAATAAGAGACCAGGTCCGGGACTATCAGCAAAAATGTAAAGTGATGTAGACCCAAGTCTAATCACTTAAAACCTCTCATCCCTCAAGTGAAATTTTAAACAAATTCCAGTGGAGATGATAGACCAACCATTGATAATAAAAAACCTCCCGTAAAACCATTGAAACAACCCATGGAATATTAAGCCGGAAGTAGCAGAGCCAAACGTCGCTGTGAACCAAAAGAGAAACCATAACCAGGACCAGTAGCATCCCACCAAATCAAAACCAGTCAGGAACATCCCAGAAATATACCGGCAACCTGTCATCAAGTCTAATGGTGTCATAAACATCCCTCACAGAAGCAGCACCCCCGCACAGTCCACCACCTATTACACACATGAAATCCAAACTCCTTGCAGGGTCTAGAGACAATGAAGGAGTTGGTCCACCTTCTCCAGAGTGTGTAATAATTTTTAGTATTGATACAAGTTCTTTATTTCTGAGATAAGTGTGTAGTAATTTTCAGTACTGATACAAGTTCCTTCTTTGTGAGATAAGTGAGGGCAGGCCAGGGAGATGAGGTCAGTCCATATTGGCATCTGTCTGCCTATGACTAGATGGAATGTGAGTTCTAATGATGTAGAAAATAATGTAGGAAGCAATAAGGAAAATCATCAGAATCTTGGAAAACTCAGATAGTTCAAAGGATATAACGTGGACCAGAAACAGAATCTTGGAAAACTCAGATAGTTCAAAGGATATAACGTGGACCAGAAAGGTTCCGAGCATATTAGTAGACCCAATAGGCAAAGAAAATTAACCCAAACACCGATATGTCGCTTTATCTCAGGTTATGGCAAGTGGAATATAGCAATAATGTGAGGTATTGTAAGACTGCACCATGTGTAGAACACAAATCTAATAAAACTACCAAACTAATAATACTACCAGGCAGATATAAAAAATGCCGCACACTCAGCCAAATTAATAGTAGTATTTTCCAAATTGAGTTAACAGAACCTGCCACATATGAGCAGATGCACTATACCATCATAGAAATTCGTCGCCATTTAAGTCCTTTACTCTATTTTCTAGTCCTCAACGCTTTTTGCACACACCCTGTTTATCAAGTTCTTCCCACTTCTAGAGGGTCGATGTCTCTGCCATCTAAAATTTTGAGAATGTTCAAACATGAGTTCATTGTTTGAGGAAAACTCATTTCAATGTGTGGGAATGCTCTCCAAATTAATTCCTACAGTTCGTCCTAAATTAGTGCTAATGCTTAATAACTTGGTGTAACATCACAACAGTTTTGAGAGACAAACCACACCATTCCATGAAAGGGAGAAGAAAGAAAGAAATTATTTTAACATCCACGAGGCTAAAGATAGCCTATGGGACATATTGCTTCTTCATCTTCTTGATGTATTCAACCTTTTTCTGTGAAGCTTCACAATAAATGCTTCCAGCTTCTCGACAAACCTCGCTAAATAGATTATCCCAAGAGTTAGCTTCCAGCATATCTGCATAAATTTCGTTGTTGTCTTTAAAGGCCTCACATTCTAAAATGAAATGTTTTTCTGTTTGCACTTTTCCAGAAGAACAAAAAATGCATACCTTTTCCTCCCACAGTTCCTTTCGCATTTTCCAGCGCCCTTTTTCACAACGGAGTTGATGAGAATTAGTCCTTAACTGAGTAATACGAATTTTGGCTCTCCAAGAGATATTGGCCTCTATGAATGCTTTTGGTTGATGATTATAAGTGGGATTAAACACTTCAATATAGTAACTTTTCTTTCTTCCTAGCTCCTTATCCCAAGTACATTTGTGGAACTTTTCCATAACAAAAGTTTTTATCTCTTTGTTGTTGATGGGACATGTGTTCAAGCAAATACCCATTTACTAAACCATTTGTTATTTTGTTGCATCCAATTTTTTTTGCTCTTGCACAATCTATCATTAAAGACAACCTTAGGCCATCTACCCTCTTCCATTTGCTCAATGTTTTTTAAATACCTTATGACTCGCACCATAGCAATTTCTTCAATAGGAGTAGTCCCTGTTTCACTTAACAAGATATCATAAGGAACTGCACTTGTAATCTTAAATTTGTTTGTAATCAAACGCTTCTGAATTTTCTCAATTTGTCTCCACTGCATGTCGGAGGTACTGCTAGCCCACAATTCACAACCATAGAGAATCACCAGAATCACTAGAAGCCAAAAAAGAGTTTGAGTGGTCTTCCAGTCCCATAACTCTGTGTCTCTGCACCTATTTTGAAAAGCATGAAATGCTTTCCAACCCCCCAAAGTTCTTTTCTTTCTACAACCATTCTAGCTTAGATTTTTGTTGAAGTCAATTCCAAGGTACTTGTAATCCACAACTTCTTCTATAAGGTTGCCTTCAAATTAGAACTTATGCTGGTTATGTTTTCTTTTCTTAGAGAAGACCACTACTTTTGTTTTGCTGATATTGACTTGCATCCCCACACTTCTACAAAAATGCTCAAGGGATAGCAAGTGCTCTCGCAAACCAAGAGCCGATTTAGCAATCATAATAAGGTCATCTGCATACAAAAGGAAATAATTCTTATAATACATCTAATTGAAGGTTACAATTAGTGTTGGAATGTTAGTTACAAGTCGACTTAGCTGGAGGTTATTGTTAGTGGTAGATTGTTGGTCATAATAAACATAAATGAAGAGTTTAGTTGGCAACATGTTGTTAGTCATTAAATTACATCTATCCACATAATCCAATGATGTGGTGGTGCTCTTCTAATATGTTATCTCCTTGGCATACTTCCCCTAGCGTACACCGTATTTTCTAGTTACTGGCATGGGAGTATCATGTACCACTAAAAAACAATTCAATTTTAATTGGTATTCATCCTTTTCTTCCAACTCATGATATTGAAACTTTTGTGCATAAGTAAAACAATTATGTTGTGTGATGACAAGAAACAAGTGGAAAATGGAGAAGGTTCATATTCTCGTGGAACCAAACTTTATGTGGGCAATCTCTTGAGGAGATGTGAAAATCCATAACTTACTCATATCTTTCCAGTGTTTAAAAATATAGAGTTTGTAGAGGTCATTCATAATGAGAAAATTGGGTCAGGTTGAGGATTTGCTTTTGTCACAATGAGCATGATTATATAAGCCAATGAAACCATTGAAAATTTGTAAGGCTCTTAAATTGTCTAGCAATAATTTTATCTAGGTGAAAGAATTCTTAGGATGCATATGTTGAGATTCCATACTAGTTGTTTGTTGGTAACCTTGCCTAATTAATGAAGAAGAAACTTGAGATATTTTTTCAGTGAACATGGGAATGTCTTAGGGGAAAAAGTTGTTTATAATCATAAAGGTGGAGTACCTAGTGCCTTTGGCTTTGTTTCTTAATCCTTACATTAAAAAATAGAGGTTGCCATTGCTTCATTGCACAGGAAGGAGTTTCATGGATGAAATCTAGTGGTGAATATCATTGCACGACATTCAATAATTTAAATTTACTAAGTTAACCCAAATCAGATGAGATGGTCAAGTGCAAAGAAATTATATGATTGAATTCTAAACTTTTTTTGGCATCAACTATGTGTGGGATTTCAACATTTTGATTTTATTTTAGAAATTTGATAGAAATTGCAACTGCTCAAGATTTCAAACTAAAATCAGGAGACACAAATTCGGCTCTACTAGTCCGCGGAATGAAAATTACAATTTAGCACAACATGCATATACATGAAACAAGAAAAACCGCAACTACACAATGATTTCTAGGGGAACCCAACTCGGAAAAACCACTCAAGCCTCTTTGCATTAATAAGTTGAATAGAGAAACTATTACAATTGCATGCTCCATCTATGAGCATCACCTGCAAAGAAATTTTTTTATCTTTGCTGAGTGAGATCCTCTAGCCAACATTTAGCCAATTTCAGCCTCCTCCAGCCTCCTATTTCCTTGTGCAATTCTGATAAAATTCGAGCTCCTAAACAATAGGGAAGTCCCTATTTCCTTGTGCAATTCCCAAGGAACTGATCTCGACTGCATGCAACAATTGTACACTCAACTAGTATACACTTAATGTTACACTAGCCTTTGTATCCTCCACTCCAGCTGAGAAATTCGATTTCCATGCATGTCTAGGAAATTTTGGGTTGAATGATTAGTTAATTGATAGATCCCTGAGTTAGACTATTGTCTCATTTCACAATTGACCTTCAACTGACTCTATTAATTGTTAGAGGCCAGTTAACTAAGTACAACTGAAAATAACTGAACTAGATTGCTAAAATTTAGCATTCAACACATGCATGATTGAAATCCAAGCCCACTAACTCAAATTTGTTGATCTAACTGAGTGACAAGATCCATGTCACACTAGTTAACTACCTCCAAGTTGTCCTGCTGATGTGGAAATCCAATTTACTCAAGTTGACTAAGGCTAAAGTAAAATTGAGCCTTTCTTGCTACATTTTCTAACAATCCCTCTTAGCAAGAAATATATTTTTCACCACCCCTTTCCTACACCTGTGGAATTCGAATTTACCTCTTGAAAATGCCTTTTTCAATATGTGAACATCTTTCTCCTTAGTTGGAATGTATTGTAGCAACATAATTCTCCTCTACACACAATCTCGCAATTGATGACACCAGATATCAATGTGCTTGGAACTATCATGAAATACTAGATTCTCAAAGAACTTAATGCAACTCTAATTATCACAATATATCACTGTCAGATCCATCTCTTGACTAAAAAGACCCACAAGTATTTTCCTCATCCATATGGCCTCACATGTTGCTTGAATTGCAGCCATGTATTCAGCCTCTGTTGAGCTAAGTGCCACAGACCTCTACTTCCTACTGTATCGGGAAATAGCTATAGACCTAACACTGAAGATGACATCTGAAGTAATTTTCCTATTTGATGGACTCCCTGCCCAATTTGCATCGATGAAGCCTTGGAGCTTCACTCCCTCTATCCTCCTGTACCATAATCCATACTTACTAGTGCCTCTGATGCATCGTAAGACATGCTTTGTTGCATTCCAATACAACTTGGTAGGCCTCACCATATCTTGACTAAGTTGGTTTACTGAATAGCACATGTCGAGTCTTTTGTTCACAAGATACATCAAAGACCCCACAAGCTACCAGTAAATGGTAGCATCAAACTCTTCACCTGAAGTGGCATTCTCCTTCCTCTAATTTGTAGATAAAGGTGTGTCCATAGGCTTACAATTCTCCATGTGAAATCTCTGAAGTAATCCAGAGGCATACTTTCCTTGAGACACAAAAAATTCATCATCACCTTTCCATACTTTTAGCTCAAGGAAGTAATGCATTAAGCCCATGTCTTTCATCTCAAATTCGCTTGCAATATCCTCTTTACAAGAGTAGATCAAATGCTCATTACCTATCAATATTAAATCATCAACATACAAAACAAGAATAAGCAACTTACCATCTACCACAATGTGATAGAGGTTTGCATCTACTTCACATTCGGTGAAGCCCAATCCACTAAGATAACTATCGATCCAAGTGTACCATACTAGGGGAAGTTGTTTGAGACCATACAATGCTCTCCTAGGTCTGGACACATGTGACTTTTGAGAAATCTAGGGCATTAGCATTAGGTGATTTCCCTTGATTAGTAATTGCTTGTGAATGTTTTTTTACTTCTTTAGATTAGAATCTTCTTCTTCTTATATTTAGTGTTTTCTTCATCAAACAGTAACCAATGCATGAACATAAATAGAGAAGAGACATAGAATGTAGGCTATCAGCCAAGGCCAGAACCTCTCACTCTTTGAGAGGAAAACCAACGCAAATTATTCTTATAGAGATTCCAATTGATGAATACCAAGACCAAGACCCTTGATTTATCTGCCACTCCAAGACCAAGACACAAGTCCTCTTGATAGTCACTCTTCTTCTTGTCTCCTCTTCCACTTCGACCTTCTTATCATCACTGATGTCTTATCATTGCCTTCATAGTGAGATCTCCTTTACTGCAAGATCTCCTTGTTGTCATATAATTGAGGCCTTCCTTATTGCGATTGTCATCTGCACTTTGTCATCGAATTCAGAGAGATCTGAACTCTTCTTATCTATGATCCTTTTCGTACATCAGAGTGATACAAATTGTAGCCTCCTTGGATCACCGAACTATAGTCTCCTCTAGCATCAGATTGGAGTATATATGTCCTTGTTCGATTTGCTATAATACCGAAACCTTCACTCAAAAAATCTGAACTTTTATTTTCTATGATAAGCCCAAACCAAATCCTCGTTGTCCCTTCCTTATTTATCTTAGCTTCTTCCCTGACATATGAACTGTGATCCAAACTTATCACTATTATGTTCACCCGAATTTCATAGAGAGATGTGAATGTCGAACTATGGAAATGTGAAGAGCCCACATGCCTATTTATAGTGGTTTCCTATAAATAAGTTGATATGTCTTTATGAAGGGTTGTGTCTTCAAATAGTGACCTAACATGAGTGTTGTTACTCCATTTTGAAACCGACATGGAAGAGGAGGACTTGTGCTTGTCGTTGGAGGGCTATTTGATAATCTTATTGACTCATATACATTCTTCATACATGACATTGACTCTATATGACTTTTATGACAAATATTCAAGCTCTCAATGGGAGCTTATCTAAAAATAAAACCTCTTGCTCATGAATCTCATGAAGCAAGGCATAATAGTAATTTTATTTTCTTCTTTATTTCATTTACAAAAATCACAGTTACATGTCATTATGAAGACCGAACCTAGTTACACTTTTCCAACTCTCCCTCTTAACTAGGGAGGTATTCATAATTGTACTTGGTCATTCTCAATATGAATAATTTTTCTTAAGAAGAGTCAGATTGGTAACCCATCTGTATAGCATCATATCAACCAACATTATCACATAGAAAGGCCTTGACTAACAACTCTATCCACATGATCAAAGCACAATACTAGAGAGACCAATGATTCATAGACACCATAATCATTGTATCTCAAGGTACATACTCCACCCGGGTGCTCATAGAGTATGACCTACTTTGGACTATTCTTATCTTGGGTAGCCATTCCTCAAAGAATGTCGGTCTACTATGACTACTCTTATATTGGATTCCCTATCTCATCCTCAAAGAGCATCATATGCCATATGTTTACCTAATCCTCCATTGTGTCTTCCCATGTGAAGACCAGAATGATGTGTCTATCTCTCCCTCTTAATTAGGGAGAACATATCAATTCCTAAGCTCCCTCTTAGCTTAGGAATATCCAAGTTTCTTCCAAGTAAGAAACTTGTTTTCAGACTCCCCCTTAAATTGGGACCTACAACAAATCCTCAACCAAGTGCTTTAAGAGTGAGTTTCTTCGATGTCATGAATTTATTTGTCAAGCAGTATTCATATTTTGTGGCTTATTCATAGGGAACAAATCATCATCACTTTCATACATGGTTTAGTCATGTCATTATTCCTTTCTTCAGAAAGTGATCCATTAGTCTTCATCTAGCTTTGCTTCATGTCATGCTACCTTATTCATTTCTTTTGGAAGGATCTTACATCCTTCTGCATGGTCCTTGGGGAAGACATCCAAAGTTTCCTTTGGCAGTCTTGCATAAACCCATCCAGTTATTTGTTCAAAAATAAAGAAATGAACACTTAAATCAAAATTACCTTTGTGATGGTATTTCATCATGACATCTTCCAGTTTGCATCAACATCCTGCATCCATGTTGAAATATCTCCCCAATATTTCTATTGTCAAGGGCCTCCATCATTTTTTGACTTACATCAGAGTCTTTATATCTTTTCGGGATATTTCCTAGTCAAATTTTCTTGGTCTTCTAGATGTTGATTTCGTTTACCATGGTTGCATATCTCATGACTCTTCCTTCCATATTTCATTTCATTCGCAAAAGCTTTCAATCAGAGTTACTCAATTGTAGTCAACCACCTCATACTTCATATGAAGACATTATTTTGATTTCATCTAGTGTGACCCATGCCTTTCGACAACCTTTCATAGGAGGAGATTCCTTGCCTTTGATCATGCTTCTCAGGATTGAGCAGTGATCAATGTTACCTGCAACCATACAAAATGACTTTATAATATTGAATACAAGCATACATACCTCATTTACCTTTAGTTCATCTAGTTCTTTCAACAACTTCCTTGATTGAAAGGATCTTCAACCCCTTGATCTTCTTCATCTCTTATGTCGCCATATCATCATCCCATGAATTCTACAAGTTGGAGTTCTTGATGAAAACACTTGTTTCCTTTCTATATCGTTGAACCCTCTGATGAGGATTTTATTAGAGAATATTGTATATTTGTATTCAACAAATGTTACCATTGTATGATGAGCCTTGTCTTGGATGACTTCTTTCTAATGAGGTTCCCAAGAGTTATAATCTTCACAGTTGACTGCCATAAATTGTGTTCTAGTTGTCCTTCATGTTTCCCTATGGTAATGTCACGAGTTCTTGCCTCTAATGGTTTTTCTCTTTTAGCTTCCTCCACTTCTTTGGTGAAATGGACTTCTTCTCTATCTTCCTTGTTATTTCCCTTCTTAAGCTTAGGACAATCTTTCTTGTAATGCTCATAGCATTGACTCTTAGTTATGTTCTTCTATCCTTTCAACAAATGTCTGAATACTTTTTTCCCTCAGCCTGTCTTCTTCTATATGGCATAGAAATCACAAGTTGTTGAATGTAATAGCTTTCTTACCCTTACAAACATTTTTTACCTTGTTCATCAGTTAGTGTATTTAGAACAATGAATATTGTCTCATCCCAGATCTTGCAATTTAGATCTTATGAAGATAGCCTCTTATCCTTTGATACCTTCAGTGTAGATTAGATCTAAGTGACGTGAGCTTCTTTATCACATCTTTAGAGAATATTTATACCAGTTTATCATATATCTCTTTGATGTCTCCATTCCTACTATATAAGGATGAGGGGGCCTTTGGTTGATTTCATCATAATCCCTTGAGCCCCTTGATCCCTTTCCATGTATTCAGATCATGCTTTACCTTCAATGATTTGGAGACATTTTCATAGATATGATCAATGAATTCACTTTCTTCGAGGACTATGTCTATCCTCCTTTTCCATGCAAGGAAATTTGATGATCCAACCAGCTTATAGATCTCCTTGCAAAACGAAGTCATTTTACTATATTATATTATAGAATGAAAGATACTTCCTTGACAAGTGAAGATGAAATATTCAACTTTATTCCTTTGATGATGGTGGTTGATGAAGATGTATTAGTGCCCTTTTGGATGATCTTCTTCCAAAGGAATTCCCTTATTTAATGAAAGGACATTGTTCCTTTTATGATAACAACAATTTTTATCTAGCTCTCCTTTGATGATGTTGATTTGATGAGGATCTCTTGATGATTCCTCGGATGATCTTCTTTAAGAATAAGGAGGAGATCCTTACTTCAATGAGGGGAGACTGACTTGGAACCTTTTGAAGATTATGGCAATGCTTTTTAGCCTTCTTTGGATAATTAGCTTTCAAGATACTTTGACTTCTTCGATGGTGAATGAGTGCAGATCAGAAATGCCTCTAAAGTTTCAATTTTCTCCAAGATGTTGTGATATTTTTCCTTGAAGTGCTTCTCTTGAATGTATATACTTTGGGATACATTTCTTTGTATACCTCTTCAAATTTATGAGGGTCTTTATGGTCTTTTGACGGTGACTAGAGGATCCAACAATTTTGTTGGTGTAGACTTCTAGCTGCCTTGATTTGATTGATGATCCCAAGACTTCCTTTTGAAGCATGCTTTCTTCTTCAATATACATCTCGACTTCAATTTGATATCCTTCAACTTGTTTTGATTCCTTTCTTGAAATTTGATCCTTGAGTGTCTCTTTGATTACATGCCCTTCCTTAACTGTCACCTTAGCTTTGAAACCATGTTGATAAATATAAGGCATTAGCATTAGGTGATTTATCTTTATTAGTAACTACTTGTGAATTATTTTTACTTCTTTATATTAGAATCTTCTTCTTCTTATATTATTAATGTTCTTCTTCATCAAACAGTAACTAGTGCATGAACATAAATAGACAAATGACATAGATAGTAGGCTATCAGCCAGGGCCAAAACCTATCACTCTTTGAGAGGAAAACCCACAAAAATTCTTCTTATAGAGATTCTAAATGATGAATACCAAGGCCAATACACTTGACCTATTTGCCACTCCAAGACCAAGATACAAGTCCTCTTGATAGTTACTCTTCTTCTTGTCTCCTCTTCCACTTCGACATTCTTATCATCATCGAGATCTCCTTGTTGTCATATAAACGAGGCCTTCCTTATTGAGATTTTCCTCTGCACTTTGTCATCGAATTTAGAGAGATCAAAACTCCTCTTAACTTTGATCCTATTTGTACATTAGAGAGATTCAAACTGTAGCCTCCTTGGATCACCGAACTGTAGTCTCCTCTAGCATCAAATTGGAGTATATATGTCCTTGTTCAAGATGTTGTAGTATCAAAACCTTCACCTAGAAAATACGAACTTATGTTTTCTTTGATAAGCCCAAACCAAATCCTCGTTGTCCCTTCCTTATCTATATGAGCTTCTTCCTTGACATTTGAACTGTGATCTGAACTTATCACTGTTCTATTCACCCAAATTTCAAAGTGAGAATGTTGAACTATGGAAATGCAAAGATCCCACATGCCTATTTATAGTGGTTGTCCTATAAATAAGTTGACCTATTTTTATGAAGGGTTGTGTCTTCAAATAATGACCCGACATGAGTGTTGTTACTCCATATTGAGACCGATATGGAAGAGGAGGACTTTTTCTTATCGTCGAAGGGATACTTGACAATCTTATTGACTCATATAGATTCTTCATAGATGACATTGACTCTATATGAATTTTATGACGAATCCTCAAGCTCTCAATGGGAGCTTATCTAAAAATAAAACCTCTTTCTCACGAAACCCATGAAGAAAGGCATAATATGAATTTTATTAGTCTTCTTTACAACATTTACAAAAATCACAGTTACATGTCATTATCAAGACCAAACCTAGTCACACGTTTCCAACAATGACTCCTGATCATATGTCTCAAATCTTTTGGATACTCTATGTAAATTTCCTCCTCAACAAAAACATTGAGAAAAAGAGGCTTTAACATCCATTTGGTGGATCTTCCACCCCATCTGCATAACTAATGCAAGAATTGATGTGATGGAGGAATACCTTGCCACAAAGGAAAATGTTTCCTCATATTCAACTCCCTCTACCTAAGAAAATCCTTTGGCCACAAATATGGCCTTGTACTTCTCGATGATCCCATCAACAACATGCTTCATTTTGTAGATCCATCTGGAACCAACCACCGATTTCCCTTCTGGTCTCGACACCACTTCCCATACACCGTTCTTCATCATAGTTTCATATTATTCCACCATGGCCTCAAACCAAACAAGTTTAGAATCTGCTTCCTCAAATGAAGAAGGATTTGACTCAATAAGCTCTATACCTCTCAAGTGACCTCCTCTGCCCGCGTTGTGATGTAGGAGCCCCCACATGCTCCCATGCATCCTATATCAATCTATCATCTTCTCTGGTTCTCTTTGTCCCTCCTCTAGATGTTTTTGTTTGAGTGGGTGTCTCCACTCAGCCTCCTCTATACTCCTCCATTTGTGGCTACTCCACAACTTCCTGAAGCTCATCCTAAGGATCCTCCTTTGGAGCTAGAAGCTCTTGCTCTGGTGGGATACTCAAATCTTGTTCTAGATAACATCTCATAGCCTTCTCCTCATCAAACTTGACATCTCTCCTCACTACTGTCATCCTCAATGAAGGTAAATGCACCCAGTAATTGTGTAGAATTTCAATGTATCCTACAGAAACTCCAAACTCTATTGTAGGCTCAAGTTTCCTTGTTGAATCCTTAGAGACATGACAATAAACTGAAGCTCCAAACATTTTGAAATGAGATAGATCAAGCTTTCTCCCAGAGAAAGCTTTCTCTAGTGTGATCATACCAAGTGTTCTATGAGGACTCTAGTTTTTCAAGTAAATTATTGTGTTACATGCTTCCGCCCATAGATGCAATGATAGCCCCTGATCATGTAGTATAGCTCTTCCATCTCCAACTATGCTCATGTTCTTCCTCTCAGCTACCCCACTTTGTCGTGGGTTATGGGGTGTTATTAGTTCTCCTCGAATACCTCCTTTGGCACATAAATCCTTGAATTCATTCGAAACAAATTCACCTCCATTATTGCTCTTGAGAGCCTTCATGTTTTTGCTAGTCTCCTTCTCAACTAATGTGTTGATTTATACAAATTTTGGAAACACTTCATAATTTTTCCTCATGAATAAAATCCAACATTTTCTAGAGAAATCATCCATAAAAATTACATAGTACTTATGTTTTGTTGTGGAGTCTGTAGAGAAGGGTCCATAAACATCGGAGTGGTCTCGCTCCAAGATTGCATTTGCTCTGCTATCTTGGCCATGGAAAGTGGATTTGATATATTTCCCTAATGTGTAGCTCTTACAGACATCCTGCTGGTCAAGAGAGCCTTTAGGGAGACCAGTGGTAATTTGTTGCATGATTTTTAAGGCACCATGGTGTAGATGACCCAATCTCCTATGCTATAATTATCCAACATCATGACTCTATACTTTTTTTGCCTTGCTTCTCAATGCAGCATAATCACCTGCCTTAATTTTGTATAGATTCTTTACTCGAACTCCTATCTGCTTCACTTGCCTGGTAGCTATGTGTCTCAGAAAGGCTTTCCCTTTACTTAAAATAACATCATAGCCTCTATCCTCCAATATTGTTATAGAGATCAGGTTCTTCTTCATCCCAGGTACAAATATAACATATTTTAGGCAAAGAGGGGAGGATTTCTCCCTCTCAAAGGCGACGGTACCAATTCCTATAGAACTGTACCTCCTCTCATCCCCTAATTCAATATGCATCTGTAGATCCTTCTCCTCTAGGCTACTGAAAAATTCCTTGCACCCTGTCATATGGAACGAGGCACCAGAATCAAGATACCACACACTCTCTCTTCCATTCACAGAGTACTACTACCTGTGCCATGATTTTGGAATTCCTAGAGGAGCTAGGTTCATGAGATCATCTTCTGCAACATTCACCCTAACCCCTCAAATCTCATCTCGAACTTGAGTGAATCTAGAGATATATTATGGAATGGTATCATTTTTCTATGTCCTTGTTATGAAATTAGCTCACAAAAAGATAGAATAGATATATCAACGCCTTCAAAAAAGACTCTTTGAGGGGGCAACCTCCTTTACATTACACAAATGAACAATTCTTGGATGATACAAATGACAAGACCTCCTTTCTATATATAGGAGTCTAAGGGGTCATAATATAATCAAAGCTGACATAATAATAATAATGTAAGGGCACAACAATAACAATAGTTCGCTTATATGGGGCACAATAATAACAATATGGGTACTACATGGGCACAACAATATAATAAGTGGGTTGCACTATTAACAATAAGCGGTTACAATAGTAGTATAGGGACCTAACAATCCTAATGTCTCAAAGTTTGTCATCCAGGGCCAATTTTCTATGGTTACTGTTATTTTCAAATAACTCAATCAGTATCTTCCACATAGCATATGGCGTCTCTTTGCCACAGAAATTTGAGACAACATGGTCTCTCACACCTTCCAGAAGAATTTTGCAGGCCTTTGCAACATCCTTCTTCCATTGGGCTAATTGTTGTGCATTAGACTATTGGGTTTCATAATGTCAGTTTTAACATATTCTAACACACCATTATCATCAAGCACTTCTTCCATTCGGTCCTTCTATGCTATGAAATTTGAGCTACCTTATGGGGCATACTCCAATCTTATTCCGTTGAAATACATTCTTCCGAATTTGAAGAAAAAATGTTGCACTGAAGCTGCAAATTCGAAATTCCTGAGGGAAAAATTATAAATATTGGTTCTAATGTGATTTCATGGCTCTAATACCATGTAGAAATTTGATATAAATTGCAACTTCTCATGAATTCAAACTAAAAGTAGGAGACACAAATTCTACTCTACTAATCTGCAGAATGAAAATCACAATTTAGCACAACATGCATAGACATGCAACATGAAAAACCACAAGTACACAATGATTTTTAGGGGAACCCAACTAGGAAAAACCCCTCAAGCCTATTTGCATTAATTAATTGAATAAAAAAACTACTACAATTGCATGCTCCAACTTTGAGCACCACCTGCAAAAGCAAAACTATTCTCTCTGCTGAATGAGAGCCTATTGCCAACACTTAGCCAATTTTTGCCTCCTCTTTCCTCTTATTTCCTTGCACAATTCTGATTAAATTCAAGCTCCTAAACAATGGGGAAGTCCCTATTTCCTTGCGTAATTACCAAGTAATTGATCTCTTGACTACATGCAACAATTATACACTCAACTAGTATACACTTAATTCTACATTAACCTTTGTCTCCTCCACTCCAGCGGAGAAATTTGAATTCCATGCATGTATGGGCTATTTTGGGTTGATTAATTAGTTAACTAATAGATCTCTAAGTTAGACTAATGTCTCACTTCACAACCAACTTTCAAATGACTCTATTAATTATTAGAAGTCAGTTAACTGAGTACAACTAAAAATAATTGAACTAGATGTCTAAAATTTAGCAATCAACACATGCATGACTGAACTCCAAGCCCACTATCTCGAATTTTCTAATCCAAATGAGTGACAAGATCCATGTCACTCTAGTTAACTGCCTCCAAGTTTTCCTACTGATGTGGAAATTCTATTTACTCAATTTGACTAAGTCTAAAGTCAAATTGAGCCTTTCTTGCTGCATTTTCTAACATTTATTGATTGTGTTTTGTTTTGCAAGCTAGTAATATCGAGAGAAAGAAGTTTCCAAAAATTATGTCCTACTATTTTTAGAAAGGTTCACCAATCTATAAATCTCTCTTTGGTTATAGTGGCAAACAATTATTTCTATTTGCAAATTGTATATTTAAAATTATTGAAGTAGTTCAAGGGTTTGAAATAAGTTTTTAAAATATTGCTGAGATTTGTGTATTCTTAGTAGCTATCTTGTAGTATACTGTAATTATGCGATGGGGGTTAGGGATTGGTGGTTTAGAGTCTTAGGGTTTAAGCTTAGATTATTATGCTTTTACATGCTTGTTTGCATAAGCTATTATTAGGGATATTGTCAATCCATCTATGCAATAAGATATTATAATTACAACAACACTTTTTAGAATGCATTATCAATCATTCTTATTGGTTCACTAACAATTCAAAAAAAGATGTTATTAATGCCTTTTTTTTTAAGATTTCACTAGTGATAATACGATTGAAAAAAACTCTATTATCAATCTATGCTTGCATGGAAATAAGGTAATTGACAAGGAAAAAGAAAAAATTGAAGATAGTTGCTTGATGTTGTATGTGTAAAAGTATTGATTTTCAATAGACCATCTTTTTGCAATTTAACTAGAATATAGATAAGATGGTGCATAGGATCATTCTATGTTTGCAACTGAAATTCATGGTTTAGTATTATACATGATTATAAAGGTAAAAGGTTTGGTGTATACTATTTGTTGAATGCAT
The DNA here is from genome assembly GCA_000404065.3 of Pinus taeda. Lineage (NCBI taxonomy): Eukaryota > Viridiplantae > Streptophyta > Pinopsida > Pinales > Pinaceae > Pinus > Pinus taeda. The sequence continues at coordinate 105,422 of APFE030741731.1, forward strand.
TTATTTGCTAAGAACATTGCTTTTCATTTGTAGTGCAAAAGACTTCAATTAGTAGAAGACATTCATTTACAACCAAAGGTGAACACAACAAGTTTGAAATTATAATAGTTGAGAACAATGATTGTGCTTTGTTGCATACTCTACTAGAATTCCCACAAATACTTATGTAAAAGCAACATATACCTTTCGAGACTTAGTACTTTTATTTAATTTAATTTTTTTAATAAATACATGATGATGATAATTTTCATACTGACATGGAAATTGATTATCACATCTACTTGCTAATCTAAAACTTGATCACCGTTCAACTTAGATGATTCCCTTCATAAACAAATTATAAATAGGTCAAACCTTTTCACACCATCACCAAAAACGTTATTCTAAAAGTGGAAGAGAAAGGGTACTTATATAAGATGACCTTATATAATAAATGGAAACATAAGTCATAATAATCAAAATGGTAGAATTCAACCATCAATTTGCACTACTAAAAAAATAAGAAACTATTTTACTAACTCGTAAATACCTAGTTGAAGGTGAGAGAGGGAGAAAAACTTAAGTTGAACTTTGAACTATAAACATAAGCATGTTATTAATCATAGTGTCTTGCCTAATTTCAAATTTGTTATGAAAATGCACATAACCTTATTTTTTGTATCTATTGAAGGCGTCGACACTTCCCTAAATCTGAAAATTATAACACATTAAGCAATTATGCCCCTGGAATAACATACATCATCCTATATAACAAAACAAAACTAGAAAGATCAACAAAAATCCCATACAAAGTTCTAAATAGTCCCTAACTATCAAATTTAAGCCATACATTTTCTGGAGAAGGACTGTCATCCATAAACTAACATTTGGAACTCCCATATAAGCTAGAAAGGTCTAAAACAAGTATAGACTTAGAAGTGAAGGCTGAATAAAATTTCTACAAAAAGTGAAAAGGAGATGAGGATGAAATAAATTCATCATTTTACTCCTTGATAATGATCATCCCTATGTCTAATGATACCCCTAATTTGGAGAGAGAATTAACTTTGATGTTGTGCTATCCGAACATGTGAATAAAACAGTATAATTAGAAATTATCCCTCATGACTGAGATTTGATCCATTAATTCTTGTTGATTTACATTTTGAAAGGAATATATTCCATTTTCCTAGTATTTTGTAAGATGACTACCCTCTTCTCAATGAAAATTACAAGAAACTCTAAAAGGTATAACAATTATACTCAATTGTTGGATCCTATGCCTAACCCAAGAGAGATATAAGTGGCATGAGATATTAGATACTCCAAAACTTAAAATGGATTCATCAATCAACGACGCATTTGCTCTATTTGTTAGTTCATTATAAACATAATTTATAACTTGATTTGTAATTGAAAATCTGATATAAATTTGCTATTGATTAGGTCTTTGATACCATTTTTTTAGCCAAACTTGGAATTTGATTTTTTATGTTTGAAAAACTGAAACCTAAGAGGGGCTAACAAAAACAAAAACAAAATGAATAATAATAATAAAACCAACAATGAGCTCAACATAAGAAAACAAAATTTGGGCTAATTTTCCACCAGTAGATTCAATAACATATTCTATAATGCCTAGGAGCTATTTTATAGCCTGGGATCCTACCTATATATTAAAAAAAAGAAGAGTTACAATCCTTATTAGTGACACTTATGAGAGGGAGTCATTAAACTATGAACATAGATGGAGTTACAAATGATCTCATGAAAGAGGAAATAAGTGTGAGCATGTACAAAATCCATTAATGTGAGCATGCATTACTAATTGGTTATGCTAATAACATAAAAAAAGATGCATCCAAGGATTTTAGTCACTACATAGCGAGCTATTTTTTATTATCCTTGTAAGGTTTGATGCAGCTATTCTTGAATTTTTTTTTTTTTATGCCTACCATTTGGTTCATAAGTTGCTTTCTCAGACTGTTGATCTCTTACTTTACTCCATTTATTGGAAGGCTTTTAATCATCTCTACCTAATCCAGGTGGATCCAGAAACACACACAAGACAAGAAGGACTCAGGAAAGCTCAAAAATCAAAGTTTTGGATTATTCTCAAACTAGGACTACAGTGTAGATCTCATCTTCCTGATTGCGACAGTGTGAACGGTTCATCAATCCGAGTCCAGATGTGAAAGTTAGAAGCAGTCAAAGTTGGATTGACTTTTTGATGACTCGATAACTTAAGGAGGCCACAATTTAGACCGAACCCGGCCAACTCCAGCCAGATTCCAAGCAAAATTGTGGGGTCGTTAATTTGAATCCTATGGCTAAAAAACGAAATTTCCAAAATTGCACCATTTTGTTTTATGTAACAAAAAAATATAAAAAAAGGGTGGTGGGCCACCAACTCCGCCACCCCAACTCCCAACCGAATCTACCCAAAGTTAAAATAAAATAATTGATGCTCCCACGGGTCCCTCACCTCACTCACGAAACTCCGTTGCTCTCACAACTAACAACCAAAACAATGAACGGGTGGGCCGGCCCTTGGGGCGCAGACCCAACCCAAAACCACCACCCAATATATTACAATAAACCATGAGGAGGAGGGTACGGTGGGCGAGCCGCCCAAGGCGGGCCCGATCCAACCGTTATTTAATTTTAAATTATTTCCATTGGTGGTGTATAAAAAAGGGAGGAGGTGAGGATTGACTTTGCGACCTCCTCCCTGTTAAACAAATCTTTAACCAATTGTGCCAACAACTTTATTGAAAAGTTTGCCTCAGAATTTATATTTAAACATAATTTTCAGTGCGCTCAAGCAGATGAGGCAGATGGAGGAACCAGGAGCGGGCACGCAAATCAAGGTGAATTAATTATTTTTTAATGCCGAAATTTCCACTTAGTCAGACTTTGACAAATTTTATATGGATTCAACATCTCTCGTCGCCATGAATGCAATGACATTATCTATTTCTCCATCAGAGTTATGCATTTTTTGGTCATTTTTTAGAATGAACATGAAACCATGATCGCTGCAAAAATAGGGAGCGGAACCATGAGCCTTGAAATTTTCCCTAGGAGGTAATTTTTCTCCATGTCGGAATATAGTCAAGTTTATACTTGTTTTTCACGGCTTTCTGCAGGGATTGCAATGTCGAGGTTAGATTCACCATTTGAGTTGTAGATTTATAGTCCACCCATGGAGTAGAATCTTTGAGGAATCCTAGGGGAATCTAAAGGATTCCTTGAGCCCCAAATTCTCAACTTCCTAGAATTCATATTTTGAACAATTGATTTTGCACTACTCAACGCCACAAATCTGATGGTGCATTCAAATTTCTCATTCTCTCATTCTATTCTTCAGCCACTTTTCTAAGTGGAATGCAAGTGTCAACATTCATGTGCGAGCAATCATGTTTGATGTCGTGAGATCGATGGTCCGAACATATTCAATAGTTTGATATTCGCTTCTTTAGATGGCCCTTGGTGGTGAGGTATATGATGTGTTCATGTACTTCTTTATGCATTGTGTTGCACAGATCCTTGATTGATGTTGATGCAGGATCTTGTTTCTTACATGTTTTTATGATTCCTACTTGAAGTGATGCAGAATCGCCTATGTGATGTACTTGTTATCCTGATTCATCATGTTATGTTTTGAGATCCCTTTGTTGTATGTTGATGGGATACTCATGTTGTCATCATGCATGTTTTGCATTGAGATCCCTTTATGCCATGTTGGTGGGATGCTCATTATGCATTTGTTTGTGTCATACTGATAGGAGTCTTTTGATTGAGAGTTCCTGTAGCAGAACATCTCTTAGAGCCACTCCTGCGTGAGGGATTTTTTCCTTGTATGATATTGACATCATCTCTTTTGTACATCATCACTATTGACAACACTTAATGCAACAACCTACACCATCTTGACACTGGGGCCCAGAGATGTATTCCCTCCTGGACAAACTCCGTTATCAACGCTTATGTTTTTATGTTGCTAATGATTGACATAATTCTCTTCTTTATAGCACGTAGATGTATTCATTTATGTTCTTTTAAAAATGCAATTTAACACATCATGAGAGTAAAAGGTCTTGAAAGGGTCCTTTGTCACACCCAGACCTGGTTCATTACCGTGTCCAACTTATTTTGTAAAATGAAAAAGCATAGCATCCGTTCTTATGTTTTGTTGGATATCTAATTACATAATCTCATATTCAACATTACTGAAAATCCATTCTTTTGAGAGTCACAATCCTCTAGTTTCTTATGTGTGTTGGCTTCCTTCCTTCCCAGTGTGTTGGGCTTCTTTCAATGCTTTATTGTCACCAACAACTTTGGAATTCACAAGTTTATTTTGTTATCTTTTAGGATTACAATGAAATTTTTTACACCATAGTTAGGAGTGCTTCATGTGATGTGGAGTGCATGGTGTGTTGTTAACCACCCAAGTGGGTGACCTACAAAAGGATTTTTTCTCCCATTCTGTTCATTTTTCCAGCCAACAACACTATGCGATTTGCAGATAGCTAGCCTCAAAAGCTCTCCATATATTTTTTGAACGATGATTTGAGACATCTAGCTTACTTGTCAGATGAAGGTGGGTCATCTATCATTCCGAGAATGCAATAAGATGTGTAAAATGGTGGCCAATTCAAACTTTTACTTCCTGATTTGTAAGAAATGAAGACATGCACATGTATGGATGCTCTACTCCACCTATTTAATTCTATATATAGAATGGAAAATTTTAAATAGAATACTAAGTACAAATAATTGAAATTTGAGGTGATTTAAAATTTAGTTAATTATTTTTAATTTTAATGAGTTGGAAGGGAGGATGTCGAGGAGATGCGTCATTGTTTTCCTTTCCTAGTCTAAGGACTTCAAGATGAAGTTAATTGTTAAGAGGGGGTGTATGTAGTTCCATGATATGGTTTACTGACCTGATATTAAATTAGCCTTGATATAGCCTTAGGGATCACACATTATTTTTTGATGTTCTCAGGTCGAGGATCTGATTATTTTACTTGTATTATTAGTGGGTGTGGTAATAATTGTGATGCACTAGTTTGATGTTATGATGATAATGTTTGTAATGATCCTATTTGATGACTATGTGTAATCATGTTGATAAATTCATTATGTTGCCTTGTTTACCTATTATGACGACCAACTTCTTGCTTATAGTTGGCAATTATGTTGATGATCATGTCATGATGATAATTTAGCATTTGTAATTGTATCAATGACTAACATCATGAACATATATTATTGATGATTATTGAGTGTGGCAGGAGAGCACTTTAATGCACTTGCATATGATGAGTCAATGACCTTTGGTTTGATCGATTGTATATTATTGACACTAAAATTTAAAGTTCCAAAATAGTATTCCTCTAGGATTACTAATGTCATGATGGTGGCTATAGGAATAAGTTAGTTTATTGCCTAAATGACTCATACATGGGTGATGGGGTTGTACAGGATAAATATAACTTCATGGGAAGGTTGGGACACAATCCTTGATTCCACCTTCTAGCCCTCTCGTCTTGATGTTACAGATCCATTTGGGCACATCAACCCCAACTTACAGATTAGTACTATTAGGGCCCTTAAACCCCTAATTCAGTTGTTACATGCCCTAAAGAAGTCAACCATTAGAATGCCTAGCTTCCCAAGAAGTTTCATGACCAAAATCATCCAAAAACTGCCTCTAAGAAGATCAACACATGTATGCCTTCATTAGGGTGCACTGCAATGCAAACCATACACTGATAGGGTGCTATGCAGCGCAATTGGTCCCTCTTTGGCCTGTGCTGGGCGAATTTGAGCGAATTTTCATGAGGGTTTGAGAGATTCCTTATCCATTGCATGCCTCTAGAAGTTTCTCAAGGCTATCTACTCCTTTGAGCTCATATTTGGATGAGGAAGGGAGTTAAGGAACATCAACCCCTTATCCCTTCCTCCATGGAACTAAATTCTAAGTTTGGGAGGGCATTCATTATCACCATTTATGGCATAACTTCCTTCATTCACCTATAAAAAGACCACTCATCTAAGTGATCAGGGGCTGGAAATTATTGAATTATAGGGAGATGCTATTAGTATGAGACTTGAGTTGATTTCAAGTATTGTAATGATGTCAAAATGTCTTGCTTGTTATGAGGAGAGGATGGGATTGAATTGGAGGAGTGATATTGAATCGAGTAATGGGTTGTAACTCTTCCTTTTACTAATAAAGTGTTCAAATATTTTTCCATATTCTTGTGTTATTCATTTGTTCTTTCATATGTGTATCATGTACTTGATTCCATGCTATGTTTAATCAATGGATCATTATCATAATCTTTGATCGGTTTTGTCTTTTGTTTGTGTGAAGGTACTCTTCAAGCGGATTAAGTATGGAGAGGAGCGACAAATTTGGTCAAGGGAGATAAGGAGAAAGCGAAAGCTACAGGTAGGCTTCTTTGCCTCTTATTTAATCTGTTGATCATAGAAAAAGTAGAGAATGGTTTGCACTGTTTCTAGACTTAGCTAGTAGTCTAGGGGTTTAAGCGTTTATTCGTAGACACTAAAACTTCCCAAAACACTTGACTTGGGTTGAAATGTGTTGGGATACCTTCGCTTTGAAGCTTCTTATGCCATGAAGATAGACCTCATATTGGGTTGCTCATGAGGATTTACTAGAGGGCGTGCATCAAGGTAGATTCTTTGATTCTTGACACCATTAATCTCACTATAAAGGGAGACACAAGAAATGACAACGATATTCATCTTCGCACCAAGTCTTTCCCCTCGTAGTCATGGGTTGTATGAAGGGCAAGTGACATGCCACCCTTGGAGCTTCAAAGGGAAGTTCTTGAAGGGAATAATCAACTTGACACCCTTGGCATCAAGACGAAAACATTGAAATATAATTAAGAACTGATGATCAAGAAATGATGAGCATTAATTGACATAATGTAGTAAGTGATTTTTTAGAGTCAAATTAACTAAATCAAGAGTAAACCTTGGGAAAGTGAGAATAAGAAGAATTATAAAAATGAGAGCAAATGGGTAACTCTTCCCTCTTCACATTTGGAGAATCTTAAATATAAAGTATGTATTCCAATAACTCCAAAGTATATAAATGTTCTAATAAAAAAAGGGAAGCATTTAATTAGAAACATTAATCCAAGGATAATTTACACTTATTATGAAAAGAGGGTGGTGTATGAAATTAAAGAGTAATAATTTAAAATTAGAGAAATTTAGTTTCATGAGAGAACCTATATGTAGCATGAGCACAACACAAGATATCTATCATGGATTTCAACTTGAGTTAAACTAGGGTGTAGTTGGGGAACAAAATCTGAGATCTACTAATTGACTTCAGTAATGAACACAAAATAAGGAGTATAAAAGGGGCATCAAGGGACAATTACGAGAATAAATAGGGAGTCATGTTGGGATGAGGGAAAATATACTCTTTAATAAAAAAATAAGTAAATAATTTTAGGGGAGCCTTGGTGAAAGAAAGACACATGGATAGGTGAATAATCAAATTATTGGATTAATAAAAATATTTTTTTTCATGAAGTGATAAGTGACATCTATGAAGCCTCCTATAAAAGAATGAGAAAGCTATGAGAGAATAGAACTTTTTTTCCCTACTATTGGATACATAAGAATGGTCCCTAATGGCCCCTTAAGGAAGAAAAGAAAAAATGCATCAGGGAGGAAATAAAAATTACAAAACATTCTATTAAAATATCTCCCTAAGAGGGATGTGTAGATACAAGGAAATCATGAACATAAGGAGAAAAATCATGTTGGGGATCAATCTCATATGAGGATTATGTTGATTTTTGTAGCTTGGGAGGTACTCCAAGCCATAGGGTTCAAGGTTTGGAGGGAAAAGCACCACAAGAGTAGCTTGTGGGCCTGGAACCCAAGTGTGGGGTTTTGCACCCATCGATGTTTGGGTCAAAACCTTGATGGATTTGCAACATGTGATGAATGAGGATGATAGTGCCCAGTGAGACAATTCCAAAGCAATGAGAATCATATGATTCTGAGTTGTCATTAGAGAGAAATGAATTTTTGAAGTTGACAAGTTAATTATTGGTTGTCAAGTCATGTAGGCTTGGTGTAAATAATCACAATAGGTGTGTCTATTCATAGTTTGTTGAAGCCCCTCATTATGTCTATAAATAGAGGGTGAGAACATGTATTTTGAGCATCCATTTTGTGTGCAACATATCCTCCAAAGGGATATCTAATTTGGTGAAGCATAACCACAGGTAGAAGAGGTCAAGAATAGCATGGTAGGAGGCCAAGGAGCAGTGTGGAGAGGCCTATGATGGAGGCCGAGTTTTTGTAGGTGACAATAGATTGTTTCAAGGGATATTTTATTGTTGTTCAAGGATTGGTTTTCTAAGAAGTTAAGGTCAAGGAGCTGAGACATAAAACAAGGTTGTTTTGAGGGTTGTTTGGGTGTGTTTTGGAGGGGGCCGAGAGCCACAACTTTTTGTTGTGCTAGCCCACAAGCCGTAGCCAACAACTAAGGTTGTTCCAAGGCAGGGTTGAGGTAGACAAGAAGTGTTTTTGGCAGCGTGGATGTGGAGGATCCCTTCCAAGGATAACCACAACCTTAGAAGGTATTTGTTTCTGATTGCATGGAGGGTTAAGGCTTGAAGTTTATACCCTAACCAGAGTTGCAGGAACAAGAAACAATAGTGGAGGACAAAAATGTTTTGTGGATTGTTGGGTAAAAGTGTTGACTACTTTTGGATCATGACATTGCAGCCTATGGGAGTCAATTAGAAAGGTTGAATTGGAGTGTTAAAAGCCTTTCTTAGGAGCATATATCGCAGTGACATGATTGGGTACCATTGATATGATTGGATGGAAATGTGTTGGATATCCAAAGTAGCCCTACAAAAGAAAACAAAAAGGACGTTGTTGGTGCGTGAATGGGTGAAATTTTGCAGCCTTATGAGTATCTCTTTGATGGACAAAAGAGGTTACTAGAAGGTAGATTGGAGCTCAGGTATTGGCTAGCCTAGAGAGAAGTTTGATGAGCCCATGTACATTCAGCAAAAGTGACTTGTAGCATTGTTAGGAGGCATCCCTCTTGGAGTCTCAATGTGTAGTGGCCTTGATGGACTAAGGCACTACTAGTGAGTAGTATGAGAGCAAAGGACCAGAAGGACAAGAAATGACATCGAAGTTGCAACAAAGTTTGTCACTGTATCTTGTAAACCATAGGCTATTGTACAATTTTTTAGAAAACAATGTATATTTGTATATGTGATTTACTGCTTTATATTTCCACTGTGCAAAGCAATTTATGTTTAAGATTCTTGGTTTGGTAGCACCAGTGATTTTAAGACTCTAACCTAGATCCAAAGGTCACGGAAATTCAACATGGTATCAGAGGCTGTCTGAGCTACTATGGAAGTAAGTAAATCAAAGTTGTGTGCAATAAAGTACAACGTGAGAGGGATTTGGTCACATTGTGAGTGAAGGGTTCACTATAATGTCAAAGTTGCATGTAGGTCTCTAGTATGAGGATAGGTTGGAGGGGTTGTCCAACTATAGTCCTTGGAAGGAAAGGATCAAGCTTGTCTTGCAGGTTAACAAACTCCGGGAGTTCGCTGAGAAAGAGATCAAGAAGTTAACCAACCCTAAGGAGCTGGAAATTTATGATGATTTAGATGCGAGGGTGAGATTGATCATCCTAGATGGTGTGAATGATGCCCTAATACCTCATTTTTCCAGGAAGAACAATGCACATGAGATGTTGATTACTCTTCAGAATTTGTTCCAGAATAAGAGCGAGAACCAGGTATTGGTATTGGAGGATAAGTTGAAGTCCACCAAGATGATAAAGGGTGAAAGCATGACTATCTTAGATGAAGATATGGTAAGGATTTCCTTGAAAGGGTTCACCAATGAATGGAAGCCCTTCATCAAAGGGATCATTTTCATGGAGAAGTTTCCAGACTGGGAGAGAGTGGGGGATGACTTCATTCAGGAAGAGTTGCGAGACGAGGATCTTCATTCGAAGAAAAAGGTTTTAGATGATGATGTGGCACTTGTAATGCGAATGAAGGATAGATAAAATAAGGACTTGAGTAAAGTCAAGTGTTTCAATTATGGCGATATGGGTTATTTGTCTTCGAGATGTCTGATGAAGAAGAAAGTAAAGAAGGCCATCGGTGTTGCCACTTCAGCTGAGATAAATGATCTCTCTAGGATATTGGAAGAGGAGGACTTTGCTATGATTTCTCAATTCTCACAAGGTACTGTCAATAAGGATAGATGGTACATGGATAATGGTGTGATGAAGCATATGATAGGGTCACAGGAGGTTTTTTAGACTCTCGTTGAATGGGACTTGAAGTTGCACATGGTATTGGGCAACAAGAGTCAATTGGAGATCCGAGGATTGGGTGTTGTGTTATTCAGGATGGAGACATGACGTATGATGCAGGTCCAAGATGTATTGTTTGTACCAGGACTCAGATATAGCATGATTTCCATCTCGATGATCGAGAGGAAGGGTTTTGAGGTCTTGTTCCAAGATGGGAAGGCAAGAATCAGGCCTAGAGGCTCTAAGTCTGATGGGATTGTAATCAGAATTAGATACCATGGTCTCTACAGGTTGACAAGAAATCCTGTGGATCATGGGAAGAAGTAGGTGGAGCAGGTGCAGGTTCCAGATAAGCAAGAGCATGTGCAGGCTTCAGAGGAGCAATTATTAGTTCTCAAGAAGAAGGTACACCTTCTCGAGAAGGTCCAGGTTCCAGAGACTTAGAAGGAGTCATTCGAGAGCGAGCTTGTAGATTCAGAGGGAGACTCTACAGCCCAAGAAGAGCTCATGGTTAGTGGGGAGAAAGGGTGCTCCTACAACTTCCAAGAAGGAATCATGGAGAGAGTGGAAGACATTATATGATAAGAAGAAGAAGTAGGGTACATCCAACAGTAACAAGGACACTTCTGAGAAGGGCATAGTTCACCTTATAGGGATTGTTGTGATTATGAGCACCAGGAGTTGGGTAAGTGTTGCAAGCAGTGATGATGATGAAGAAGTACTTACTAGTCTTGGAAGTACCTCCCTTGCTAAGAGGGAGTATTGATTTGTGTAGCTTGGGAGGTAGTCCAAGCCATAGGGTTCAGGGTTTGGAGGTAAAAGCACCAGAATTGCAGCTTGTGGGCTTGGAACCCAAGTGTGGGGTTTTTCAGCCATCAATGTTTGAGCCAAAATATTGATGAATTTGTGATATGTGATGGATGAGGATGATAGTGTTGGGTGAGACGATTCCAATGCAATGAGAATCATCTAATTCTGAGTTTCCATTACAGATAAATGATTTTTTGAATTTGAAAGTTAATTATTGGTTATCAAGTCATGTAGACTTGGTGTAAATAATTCCAATAGGTGTGTCTCTTCATAATTCGTGGAAGCCCCTCATTATGTCTTCAAATAGAGGGCGAGAACATGTGTTTTGAGCATCCATTTTCTGTGCAACATTTCCTCCAAAGGGAGCTTTGATTTGGTGAAGGATAGTAACAACTAGAATAGGTCAAGAACAATGTGGTAGGAGCAACATGGAGAGGCTTATGATGGAGGTTGAGTTGTTGTAGGTGACAACAGACTGTTTCAAGGGCTATTTGGTTGCTATTCAAGGACCAATTTTCTGGGCAGTTGAGGCCAAGGATTTGAGGCATAAAACGCGATTTGTTTTAGGGTTGTTTAGGTGTGTTTTGGAGGGGGCTGAGATCCACAACTTGATATTGTGCTAGACTGCAGGCCATAGCCTGCATCTAAGGCTATTCCAAGGTAGCAGTGAGGTAGATAGGAAGTTTTTTGGGAAAGATGTTTGTGGAGGAGCCCTTCCAAGGAGAACCACAACTAGAAGGTATTTGTTGATGAAAGCGTGGAGGGTTAAGGGTTGAAGTTTGTGGTTGTAGGAAAAACAAACAACAATGGAGGATAACAACATTTTGAGGAGTGTTGGGTCAAAGTTTTGATCATTTTTAGATCGTGACATTGCAGCCTATGGGAGGCAATTAGAAAGGATGACTTGGAGAGTTATAAGCCTTTCTTATGAGTAGATCTTGCAGTGACATGATTGGGTACCATTTATCTGATTGGAGGGAAGTGTGTTGGCTACCCAAAGTAACCCTAGAGTAGCAGGAAAAAATGACATTTTTGGTGCGTGATTGGGCGAAGTTTTGCAACCTTATGAGTAGCTATTTGATGGATGAAAGAGGCTACGAGAAGGAAGATTGGAGCTCAGGTACTGGCCAGCCTAGAGAGGAGTTTGATGATCCCATGTACATGTAACATAAGGGACTTGCAAAATTGGTAGGAGGCAACCCTCTTGGAGTCTCGATGTGTAGTGGTCTTGATGGACTAAGGAACTACTAGTAAGCAATATAGAAGCAAAAGACCAAGAGGACAAGATATAACATCAAAGCTGCAACAAAGTTTGTCATTGTATCATGTAAACCATAGACTATTGTATTGCCCAAGTTTTTTAATATAACGAAGATTGGCATTGTACAATAGTGTACAATTTTGTTGAAAACCATGTATATTTACGCATATGTGATTTACTTCTTTATATTTCTGCTATGCAAAGTAGTTTATGGTTGAGATTCTTGGTTTGGTAGTGTAAGTGCTTTTAAGACTCTAACCTAGACCCAAGGTCATGGAAATTGAATAGATTATGCTATCAAAATCGCAAAAAACATATATTGAATCACATAATCATAACCATGCATTTTCAATTCAATATCCACATTATCAAGGCTTCAAGTCTATGTTATAAAATCAGAAAGGCAGAAAAAATTTCATATGTTGATAATTACTTGTGAAATCTTAGTGTTCTTATTAACTTATTTATGCTTTTCCTTTATCTTTGTTTCATCACACAATTACCAAAAGAAAAACATGAAGAGTGATGGACACTAGATGTAGACACTCAACTAGGGCTATGTTGAAAAATGTAAGTAGGTTCCTTCTTCATTTAATGTATTTGAGTCATCATGAAATGTACTTTTTTTGAGAGATTCTTCAACGTAAATCACATAAGAATTCATTTGTCGATGCGTTTCGAACCAAATAGTGTGGTTCATCATCAGGACAAGTTGAAGAAACAGATCCAGCCTTAGCATGTTAAATAGTCTAAGAAGAGTCTTGCTGTTATCCAAGTAGCCGTTGGAGACTCTGCTCAGAATATTTAACATGCTAAGGCTGTATCTGTTTCTTCAACTTGTCCTAACGATGAACCACACTAGTTGGTTCAAAACGCGTCGACAAATGAATTCTTATGTGATTTACACTGAAGAATCTCTCAAAAATTTGATATGGATCACAGAAGCCTCAATTCTACAAATGAAATGTACTTATCAAAAGAATAAATAAAATAAATTTTATTATTTCAACAATTACTTATTAAAGCATGGGTTCATTCTTGGTTCATCATTATATTAGTCAAAGTTACCATTGTGGACTCCTAGAATTAATATTGAGTTTATAGAGTCATTATATATTCAAAGAGACCCTTCTTGGGCTTTTGAATCATGTAAAAAGGTTTAGTATTGAGTCAAATATGATTTAAGTATCCTCCACACCAAGTCAGCCTGGAAGAGATCAAGTCGACCCAAGGACACCTATTCGACCTCCCTTGAATCCTATAAACAGAAGCAAGTCGAAATCATTTGGAGCATCTCATGTCAAGCAAGTTGATATATCTAAGGAAGTCGAAGAAGTGCGAAGTGGGTCTAAGGAAGCCAAAGGAAGTGAGATTTAGGTGGAGTCTAAGGAGAAGAAGAGAAACAATTTTTTTGTGCCTCTCTCTCTCTCTCTTTTTCATGCCCTAGTTTAGGAGATCGAAGTCTTCCAAGTTTTGTTAATGTCGGAAGTTGCTACATAGTCGAAGTTCCTAGAAAAGAGGTCGAAGATCAGGGAGGTTGAATTGGTGTGGAGGGAAGGCTTGGTCTTTGTCTAGGGTGAAGAGTCTCAAACAATACTATTGAAAGGAAGATAATTTTGATGGGGTTTTCCCTTCGAGGGGGGTTTTTCCTTGGCATAGTGCCTATATCTAGTGTCCATTGTTTTATGTGCTTTCAATTTGGTAATTTATTGATGAACTAAACAAAGAACATATAAATAAAACTTAATAAGAAGTCACGAAAATCATAGGTAATTATCAAGTATAAGAAAATATTTATGCCTTTCTGATTTTCTAACATGGTACCAGAAATTTGGTGAAGAAAGAAGAAAAAGGTAGTCTCAAGCACTTAATCAATGAATCATTTAAAAGGGTTATTTAAGGAAACAAGTCTACCATCTTTAAAGACAATGCCTAATACAATTAAGGGAGAAATAAAACTTGAAGGAGCATCTACATATAGGTCTTGGAAAAAATGGATTGACCTCATCCTTGAAAAGAACAAGGTTCTAGACTTGGTTAGAGGAAAAGTAAAGAAGCCTACAGAAGACTCCAGTGATGCCAACAAAGTAAATTTCAGGGAACTAGAATTGGTGGCCATGAATCTAATTGTAGAAGTAATAAAGGACAACCTTATCCCATTCATAGCCAACATCAATCATGCTCAGGAAATGTATGAAGCCTTGTCAAATTTATTCACCGTTAAGAACATTAGTCAAGTAACAAGATTGAAGAATGAGCTACGGACCACAAATATGACTAAACAAGACACAGTGGCCTCCTTCTTTGTGAAGATAGCGAGAATTTGAGATGATATTTTGGCCATTGATGAAATCATTCTAGACAATTAACTCATGATCATTGCTCTATTAGGATTGCCACCTTCTTAGGGTGCATTTGCTATAGGTCTTAACAGTTGGAAGGAAGCTCCCACTTTTGAAGAACTATGGACTGCCTGCAGTCAAGAAGAATTGAGGATCTCATTAGTTTCCAATTCTGAAGATGTCTCAAATGCCTACATTTCTAAACATAAAGGAAATAAATAAAAAAGACCAAGGAAGGAAGAAAGTTGACATGTCTAAGGTAGAATGATATTAATGCCATAAGAAGGGTCACTACAGAAGTGACTGTCCCGACAACCCAAGAAATAAGAAGAGAGAAATATATCATGATAACATTGTTGAAGAAGAAGATCCAAATAAAGCCAAACCTGAATAATTTGACATAAGGGTCCTACAATATCAAGTCTTTTGTTTCTAGTCTTAGATGTCCTATTTTTTTTTTGATGTTTTAGAATCTATAAGTTTTAACATTTTTTTGGAAAAGACATTTTCTTTTGTTTTATAATTTTATAAGTATCGCTCAAAACTTTGGAGGGAGTCCCCAACATCTCCCAATGATAAGTATCTCTTTTCCTTTCAATCTTTGTTTTCATGTACTTATTTAAGTTTTGATTATATTAATACTAATCACCATTCTCTCTCTATTATCTTGATTAGGAAAACATCTTCTATATCCTCAAGGAGTTTGAAGAGAGTCACCCAAGATCAGGTTTGTCAAGAAACAAAGCTATGCCTGAAACTACAAAACATTGATTTCTTTAAATTAAATGTTTATTCATTTGAAAATATATTACGAACATTGTTATTTCTAGCTATATTGAATCATATTTATTCTTCCTTTTTGGGTAATTCATCATTAAGTGATAAATATACCCCACTATTCCTAATTGATTTTATAGAACCCTAGACAGGTTCTATGGAAAAATCCTAACCTAAGGGTATGCTAATGTGAACGTATGAAACCATAAACCCCTTAGGGTTATTGAGAAATTCTATTTGAAGTTTTTAATTGATGATTTCATGCTTGGGATTTTTGGTATGATTCGAAAAACCTAGCTTGTTAGTGTTGAATGATAAAGTCTAAAATATCAAACCCTTGAGGTATTTGTAATTTGGGTTTGCTATGTTCTTATATTGAACCCTAAATCATTAGGGTTTGGTGGAATGTGCAAGGAAGACCCTTATAATGTCTTAGAAATGATTTCCTTGGAACGTGTGTTTGTTTGATCAAACCCTAGTCTAATCAATTTTGTTTGTCTAACTCTTATTGATATTTGTGAAGTTGGGTTTTACCAACAAATGACATGAAATGCCTATGCATGATGATGAAGCCTTACATGTATAAGTTTATCTGACTATCGGTAATCATGAATCCTAGGGTTTGTAAATAAGCCCAAGTCAAAGGTTCTTTCTATAGGATGATAGTATTTGTAAAATTATAGGGTTTTGAAGTTAAACCTTAGTAGAAGTGAACAAGCTATGGTGTATGATGACAAAGTGGTAATTTGAGATTTGTTTAAGATTATTGACATCTGAGTTTTAGTTCTGATTGATGCTTGATTGAAAAATCTAGGCTTTTCAACTAACCCTAGTGGAAGCTAGTCATGCTGATGACTAAGTTGTGATTGGTTTTGATTGATTAATTTTCATGTATGAAATCTATGATTTATGTGAAACCCTAGTGAGAAGTCTAACATATGAATTTTTAAAGTTGTTAGATGCTTTGTTGATCTATATAAGTTTTAATTGTTTCTAGGTTTTTCAATGTGGTAAGGTATGTCATACCTTTGGAAGAAACATTGAAACCCTAGATGTATTGAAAGTTGCTATGAGGTAGTATAGGGTTTATGACAAAGTCCCTAGTAAGATGTTGAAAGAGCATGTGTCTCTTGTTTGTTTTGGTATCTAATATATAAGGTTGAAATGCTTCCATAATTTTGATATGGCTAAATTTATGCTTCTATAGATTTGGTTGTACTTTCTATCTAAGTCGTGCAGGTACACAATCTACAATATGTTGAAGATGATCATGGATGAGATAAGAATGATGTGGATGATGAAAACTCTAATGAAATGGCTGGAAGCCACAATATATTCTATTATGAAGAAATAAAGAAGTTGATCTCCCTAGACTAAGAGGGAACCTGGTTAAAGGAAATCTCCCTAGTTGAGAGGGAGGGCATAAAATAGTTTTGATTGGAGAATGTTTGAAGACATGTTGTATATGAAGTAGGAAATTAAAGTATCTTAAGTCAAAGATTCGATTGGTAGTCCTACTATGTTGAGAAGAAACATCTGTTTTCTGAAAACCATGAAGGTTTGTATTTGATTATGAAAGTATATTATTGATTGGGGTTATGTTTGTAAAGGTGAATCTCTCGAAGAATTTTGATAACATGTTGGTTACCAATCAGTGTGATTGGGAGATATTGGTTATTTTTGATTTGTTGGATCAAGGAGTGTTGAGGCTTTGTAAGTGAAGCATTACTTGGGAGGACATTTTTTGATGTCTAGATCCCGAAGCTGGAAAGGTGGCATTGGTCATTTAGATCTAACACACACCTGGATTTTTGGGTTGATGGTTAGCAAGTAAGTATGATGGTACCTAGAGAGGCTAAGAGTCCATGTTAGTCCCACTTGGATATATTTCGTTGGTTAGGAATCTAGTCCATGGCATTGTGGTGCCTAAATTATTGAGAGACCAATGGATAGATTTCCCTTGTAAGGAATCTAGTCCATGGCATTGTGGTGCCTAAAGTCATGCATTGTTCATATAGTTTGATATCTTCCATTGTATTTGTATATTATGAATACCTCCCTAGTTAAAAGGAAGTGTTGAAAAGTGTAACTAGGTTTGGTCTTCATTTAATTTATTTGAGTCATCATTAAATTTACTTGTCAAAATAATTTTTATTATTGTAACAATGACTTATTAAAGCATGGGTTTCATTCTTGGGTCATCATTATATTAGTCAAAGTCCCCATTGTGGACTCCTAGGATTAATATTGAGTTTATAGAGTCATTATATATTCAAGGAGACCCTTCTTGGGCTTTTGAATCATGTAAAATAGTTTAGTATTGAGTAAAATATGATTTATATGTCCTCCACACCAAGTCAGCCTAAGGAAACCTATTAGACCTCCCTTGAAGCCTATAAATAGAAGCAAGTCAAATTCATTTGGAGCATTTCATCTCAAGAAAGTTTGATATCTCTAAGGAAGCTAAAGAAGTGTGAAGTGGGTCTAATAAATCCAAAGGAAGTGCAGTTGGGTGGAGTCTAAGGAGAAGAATAAAAATGAAATTTTGGTGCCTCTCTCTCTTTGTTTCGTGCCCTAGTTTGGGATATTGAAGTCTTCCAAGTTTTGTTGATGATGAAAGCTTCATGATGCCAGAAGCTGCTACATAGTCAAAGTTGTTGAAAAAGAAGTCGAAGATCTGGGAGGCTGAATTGGTGTGGAGGGAAGGTTTGGTCTTTGTCTAGGGTGAATAGTCTCAAAGAATACTATTGAAAGGAAGAGAATTTTGACTGGGCTTTCCCCTCGAGTGGGTTTTTTTCCCTGACATAGTGCCTATATCTAGTGTCCATTGTTTTATGTGCTTTTGCTTTGGTATTTTATTGATGAAATAAAGAAAGAAGATGTAAAGAAAACTTAATAAGCAGTCAAGAACATCACAAGTAATTATCAAGCATAAGAAAATCTGTCTACTTTTCTAATTTTCTAACATGCTAAAACCCCTTTATAGGGGAAAACCTAGTCATAACTCTTCCTTCAATAGATTCAAATTGAGATAGATCAAGACCCTAGATCAAAATACCTTCCTCCTCCATCGAGTCATCTCTTCCTTCTGATAGATTATCTCTTCCAAATTTACCAAGTGCTAGCTTCTTAAATGCAGCTTCAACCTAGAATTTTGATCCCTAGCTTCAAAACTTGACCCAACTTTAGGACTATAGTTTCAATCAAGTAACTTTAGTAGCTCTAGCCTGTCAACTTCACAACTTCGACATTGATGCAACTTCATAACTTCAATGCAGCGTAATATCTTAGACCTTGATGTAGCTTCACAGCTTCGATGTAGCTTCACAAATTCGATGTAGCTTCACAACTTCAATGTAGTTTCCCAGCTTCGATGCAACTTCAAAATTTCGTTGCACATGAGAGAGAGATAGAGACCCAAAAAATTTGATTCCAACTTCCTTCTTGAACTTTGCACTTTTTTTGGTCCCAGCTACTGCAATTCGAACTTGTGAGAGATGTGTCACCAAATGAGTTGAGTTACTCCAATATATAGTGAGTTTGTGAGGTTAAATTCCCTTATTGAGGCCGGCTTGTCCTTTCTTGAATCCGACTTGGTGGAGGAGGCCTAATTAACCTATTTTACAATAAAATAAATTTATTTCTTGACAATAAAACCCAAGAGGGTCTTTTACATTATGACATAGACAAGGGCACTTGACATAACCCTAGAAGTTTTCATTGGAGACTTTGACCTAAAACCAATTAACCCAAGCATGAAACCCATGCTTTAATAAGTCAATTTATTTTTCTTTATTTTGACAAATATTTTACATCATGACTTAAATACAACTATGAATACCAACACTAGTTACATTCTTGAACACTCCCTCTTAACTAGGGAGGTATCCATAATTACATATATATAAAGGTACATGGAAGATCTCCAAAATGAACTATGAAGAGTTCTAGCACACTCAATGCTATGGACTAGAAACTTGACCAGGGTATTCTATCTGGGTGGGACTAAGATGGAATCAAGAATTCGGCCACTCTATGTACCATCAGGCTTACTTTATAATCATCAACCTAGGAATCTAGGTGCATACCGAAGGTCAGAGCTCCATGACCATTGCCACCCTCCCTCTTTGGGATCTAGACATCAAGACATAGGCCAGTCAGATGTCCTCCCAAGCATATGTCATTAGATGCTTCATCTCAACCTAATAAACTAAAATATATATATCCATTTGTCCAAGCATGCTTCAAAAGTGTTCATTCTTCTTATGAAGAGATCATGAACAATCACAACCCAAATCAGTGATAAACTTTTAAATATATATACAAGTAAATACAAACCTTCGGGGTCCTCATTCATTCTAATGTTTCTTTCATCATCAAGTTATCCATATGCAATTTGTTGGAATATTTCTCTTTCTTTCACTTTTTTTCAGTGGCACTAAATACATTCTCATTACATCGTGAATCCATTTATAGTTCTTTCATTATTTTCTTCAAGATATTTGTTATAACATGCCCCCCCTCTCAACTGGGGAGATGAACTCTTTCTTCTATGAAGGCTTCCTCTCAACTTGGGGAGATCAACAAGTTCATAACGTCATAGAAACTTCATTCTTTCAAGGCTTCATCTTTCTTATGGTATCAATGTTATCTTGAACATCATAATTCTTATAGATTCCTTTCATCATGCATGTTATTATGAGCATCTTCAATCACGAACATCTCCAACGTCTTGAAGATCATGTACCTGCAAAACTTTAATAACAAGTACAACCAAATACAAATATATAGAAGCATGAAGTTAACTATATCATAGTCATGTTAATATAATGGAAGCATCAAATTAGATCAACTAAGGTTACACCCTTTTACATACTAGACTTCAACTTCTTGCTAGGGTTTTTTCACAAACCCTATACTTCATCATCAAGACATAAAAAAACTCAATCAAGATATCAATCTCATTATATCACTCATAGATCTAGGGCTTCAATGTTACTTTCAGAGTTATATGATAGACTCTACTAGGATTTATTGCAAACCCTATATTTTCATCAAAATCTAAACAATTGAAAACAATATCATCATATCCAAGAACATCAATCTCTACTAGGGTTTTTTTATAAACCATAAGATTCATAAAATATCAACAATTAGGTTAGCATACTAGCATATACATATCTAGGATTTCATGCACTAGAATGCCATATCAATATCCATATATACTATGTAAACAATCATTAATACATTAACATTAGGTATACAACAATTTCATTTAGGCGAGGGTTTCAATAAGAGGAATTCACTTCTAGGGTTTCATTCGTAGGATATTACTTACAAGGGTTTTTTTCACAAACCCTAATTCACCAAACTCCAAAGATCTAGGGATTCAATACACAATTTAGAAATTAATAGAAAACCATAAAGGGCTAGGGTTTCCATAATAACAATAACAAAACCTAAACATCAAAAGAATGGGATTTCTAGATTTCATCAACAACCCTAAGTAGACTAGTGTTTCATAATTAATATTGACACACCCTTAGCAACAAGAGGCTAGGGTTTTGTAGTGAACCCTAAATGTTAGGGTTACACAAGAATGATCAAATAATATCATGAGGATAGATTCAATCTAATGATTAATCACCCTAATAAGAATCTTTATGATTCAAAACCCTAGACATAATGTTGTCAATAATGTAAAGAAAATTTCAAAAGAGAATAAACATACCTTTTACATGAAGAGCATTTTATAACAAAGCTTATATTCTAAGACATACCTTGAATTGTTCCTTAACAAACCTTGTAGGAAATTAATTCTTGAAGGGCTTCATTTGCAATAGAACTACTACCATGCTTCAAGTCTATCCTTTGAAGTCACTTTCATAACCTTTGTGTATTTTGCAATATTTTCCTACCAAGGAAAATACAAAGGAAAATGTTATTAGCATATAATACAAACAACTTTTGATATGAGAGAAAAGCCAAACATAAAAGAGGAGACCAAGAACACAATACTTTTCTTTGGTAAAATGGTGAGGGATCCCTCTTAATCCAATCTTGAGGGATACCTATAACTTATCAAAATAATTCAAAAATGTTCTAACAAGACATGTTAGACTTGCTAACTCTAGAAATAAAAACATAAAAGAAAGAAATACAAGAATAAGAAGGATATGTAATAGACGACTTAGTAGTATAAATCCTTGTCTTCCAATTATTTAGTATTATTCTTCTTCAGTGGATCTTCTTATGTAATATTTTCTTGACCCCTATCTCTCATATTGTTCCTTGGATTCTCCGAATATTGATTTTTGTAGTGACCCATCTTGTGATAGTTGTAACATTCAATCTTGGTTGGGTCAACTTTCTTCTTTGGTCCTTTGAACTACTTGAAGGTTCCCTTCATCTTTTGATGTGAAGAATATGCATTATAGTTATTTTCTTCTTCATCCTCATTAATTACTAATGATATTCGAGCTTCTTCTTGATGCATGTGTTCCAAATTTGTTCAAATGTTGGATTATCCTTCCAATTGTTAAGTCATAATGCAAAGGCACTCCAAGATTTTGGTAGTCCTAGAATAACAATAATTATGAGATCCTTTTATGGGACACATTCATCTATTGCTTGGATTTCATCTCTGATTATAGATATTCTTATAAAGTAGGATGGTAAAATATCATCTTTTGTCATATTAATAGTACTTAATTCATTCTTTAGGATTTCTATTTGACTTATGTTCTTGATGGTGAATAATTTCGAGAGAGCCGCATACATTCCTTGAGTAGAATTTATGTTGCATATGTATGGAATTAGGTTGTCCTTAATTCCATCCACTATTAGGTTCATAGCCAAGATTTCAGTTTCTCTGATTTTTCTTTCTCTGTTTCACTTGCTTCATTTGTAGGGTTCTTGATTTTTCCTTGAAAAAGATCCAAAACTTTTTTCGTTTTGAGGATGAGATCTATCCTCTTTTTCTAGGCCCTGTAGTTGGAGGCTCCTTCTAGATTTTTTTCCCTTCATTGACTTCGTCATATTGATATCTACTACTCCTTATGAATTGAAATTAAAAATCCTTATTCTCATTTCAATAGATATTCATTCTTCCTTTTTCTTCCTTCTTTAACCTTCGCTCTGATACCATGTTAGAAAATCAGAAAGGAAAAATATTTTATGATGCAAGAGCATCAAATAAAATAAATTACCTTTGACTTGACCGGTCAAAATTATTTACTAAAGATGTTGGTTGTGGAGCCCGATTATCTTTTTTATTTAGAGGTATCGCCGCATTGGACCCCATTTCATAATGTGGTGGCAATGTCGACGCTGCTGGGGGGGTCTAGGGGGGCGATGACGATTATTAGGAGCCCCCCTCTAGTGAGGGATCATGGGTAGATCCCCCGAAGCTAAAAATAGATGTAAAATTTCCTGGTAAAATGTTGTAATTTCATAGTCAATATGGGACATTCATTAGGTGGAGATCTGACGGTAGAAGTTATGTTTAATTTAGGGTTTTTTTCCCTAGAAGGCAACCCCTCACTATATATGAGGGAATTGTATTGCATCTACGTAGATATATATTCTGAGTGAGGAAGAGAGAGGAGATTGAGAGCGAAGAGGGAATTACAACATATCTGTTGTACATTGTATCTCTTCATTTTGCTGGATAATATAAAAGGAAGGACTGGCTATTTGTCCATGGACGTAGCCCAAATTGGGTGAACCACGTATATCTGTGTCTCTCTTGTTTTATGCAGTATTTGTGTTTATATTTCTACAATATTTTATGTGTTCTATTGCTCTGTAGTATATAATTTTCTAACAACTGGTATTAGAGATGAAGGTGTATTTAGCTGATACACTCACATGAGAGAAGGGTTCCTGGTTCGAGTGGGAGCAATGGCGGAAGATGGTAGGTTTAGGGTCGAAAAATTTCATGGACAAAAGTACCAGATGTGGAATATGCAGATGGAAGATTATCTGTATCAAAAATATCTGTACCTACCATTGAGCGGAAATACAAAGAAGCTAGTGAGTATGATGGACACAGAATGGGATATTCTTGGCAAAAAGGCACTTGGAACAATATGACTATGCCTAGCGGCGTCGATAGCCTTTAATATTTCAAAGGAAATGACAATAGAGGGTTTAATGTCGGCATTGGCCAAATTATATGAAAAACCCTTGGCCTCAAATAAGGTATTTCTTATGAAGAGTTTATTTAATATGAAGATGTCATAATGTGGATCTGTTGTTGATCATTTAAATGAATTTAATACAGTTACCAGTCAGTTAAGTTCTGTAGGGTTAACTTTTCATGATGAAGTTAGGGTTCTGTTATTTATGTGCTCACTGCCAGAAAGTTGGAATGGTTTAGTTATGGCCATTAGTAATTTTGTCTCCAGATTTATTAATTTAAAGTTTGATGACATTATCAGTGTAATCCTTAGCAAGGAAATGCAACGGAAAAGCTCCGGTGAGACATCAGGTAATGCTTTCACTGCTAAGACTAGGGGAAGAAAAATGGAAATAGGAAAGAGCCTAGGATATCGCAGTAAGTCAAGGAAAGGTAGATCCAAGTCCAGATTGGGGATAGTGTGCTGGAAATGTGGGAAGAAAGGATACTTGAAGAAAGATTGCAAGTCTTGGAAGGGAAAAGAAGGAAACATGCAACAAGAAAACAATCATGAAACAAATGTGACATGCGATGTGTTGGAAGATGCTTTTATTCTTTCATTAGAAAATATTATTGATGCCTAGGTGGTAGATTCAGGGGCCTCATTCCATGCCACACCTGATAGGAAACCTTTTCATGATTATGTTCAAGGAGATTTTGGACAGGTTCGATTGGGTGATGATAAACCTTGTAAAATCATTGGAATGGGTACAATTTTCATAAAACAAAGGAGCAGAAGTCAATGAATTTTGAAGGAGGTAAGGCATGTTCTATATCTAACCAAAAAAAGAAAAAAAATTGATTTCAATAGGGTAGTTGGGAGGTGAAGGTCGTGTGACTACTTTTACAGTTAAAACCTAGAAGGTCACTAAAGGAGCCCTGGTAATAACATAAGGAGAAAAGGTTGGTACATTGTATTTATGCAATGGTATTTCTAATTCTGTTAATGCTTTAACCTCTATAGGAGAAGATACGACATTGTGGAATCATAGGCTTGGGCACATGAGTGAGAAGGGGATGCAGATTCTTCACTCAAGAAATTTGTTGCCAGGTTTGAAGCATGTTGATTTAAAATTATGTGAAAATTGTGTTTATGGAAAACAGAAGAAAGATAGATTCCTTAGAGTTGGGAAATAAAAAGAAGAGCGAAAAATTAGAGCTTGTGCATACAGATGTATGGGGACCTGCTCATGTATCGTCTCTTGGTGGCTCTCATTATTATGTTACTTTTATCGATGGTGCAACCAAAAAAACCTGGATTTATTGTATTCGAAATAAATCAAATGTATTTGATACTTTGAAGAAATGGAAAGCTTTGGTTGAAAATGAGACTGGGAAAAGGTTGAAGTGTCTCAGATAAGATAATGGAGGTGAATATTTCAGCAAAGAGTTTGATAGGTACTGTTCAGAGAATGGAATTCACAGAGAGAAGGTAGTTCCAGGAATACCACAAGAAAATGGTGTGTCAGAAAGGATGAACATGACAATCATGGAGCGTGAAAGGTGCATGAGATTGCATGTAGGATTGCCTTTACAATTTTGGGCAGATGCTGTAGACACTGCTATTTATCTAATAAATAGAGGGCCTTCAAGTTCCTTCGATGGTGGTATTCCAAAGGAGGCATGGATAGGTAAAAAGGTAAACTACTTATTTTTAAAGACTTTTGGTTGTGAAGCCTTTGTCCACATTAATAAATAAAATAGAACAAAGCTTGAGGCAAAATCAAAGAAATGTACCTTTATTAGATATGGTGTTAATGATTTTGGTTATCACTTTTATGATTATGAAAAACACAAAATCATTAGGAGCAGAGATGTCATATTTAATGAAAAGGTTTTGCATAAGGATCAAATGTAGGAAAAGAAACAGGAAAAAGAAAAGAGAGAATACATAGTGCTTGATGAGATCACAGAAAAAGTGAAGGTGCCTGAAAATCATAATGATCAACAACCAGAAAAACAACAACAACAACAACAACAAGCACCTCAAATGCCTAAAAGTGGTGTTAGAAGATCTACTAGGATAATTAGACCCCCTGAATGATACTCTCTTTCACTATATTATGTATTGTTGACTGATTTTGATGAATCAAAATGTTATGAAGAAGCAGTGATGGTAGAAACCAGGAAGAAGTGGGAGCAAGCCATGAAATAAGAGATGGACTCCTTAGCACATAACTAGACTTGGGACTTAGTTAGGTTGCCTGTAGGTAAAACAACACTACAGAATAAATGGGTTTATAGGTTAAAGGAAGAAGATGGAGGTAGAAAAAGGTATAAATCTAGACATGTGGTGAAGGGGTTTGCACATGAAAAAGTATAGAATTTGATGAGATATTTTCTCTTGTTGTTAAAATGACTTCAATCAGAAATATTTTAAGTCTAGTAGTAACTGAGGATTTGTTTCTTGAGTAGTTAGATGTAAAGACAACCTTTCTCCATGGGGATTTGGAGGAAGAGATATATATGAAACAACCAAAATGATATGAGGTAAAAGGGAAGGAGAAACTAGTGTGCAGGTTGAAGAAGAGCTTGTATGGCTTAAAACAAACTCCAAGGCAATGGTATCAAAAATTTGATAGGTTTATGTCTGAACAAGGTTATACTAGATGTCACTCTGATCATTTTGTTTATCTCGAAATGAAAAATGATGGCAGCTATATTATATTGTTATTGTATGTAGATGACATGCTTGTTGCAGGTTCTAACATGCAGGAAATAAATGTGCTCAAAAGAAAATTGGCGAACTCATTTGCAATGAAGGATTTGGGTGCTGCAAAACAAATCCTTGGTATGAGAATAACTAGAGATAGGAAGAATCGAAAATTAACATTGTCTCAAAGTGAGTACATAGAAAAGGTGTTGAAAAGATTTAATATGTAGAATGCAAAACCAATTAGAATACCTTTGGCTAGCCATTTCAAACTAAGTAAGGAGGTGTGTCCCAAGACTCAGGAAGAAATGGCTTATATGTCTAAAATTCCATATGCATCAGCAGTTGGAATCTTAATGTATGCAATGGTCTGCACAAGGTCTGATATTGCACATGTAGTGGGAGTTGTAATTAGATACATGAACAATCTAGGAAAAGAACATTGGATGGTGGTGAAGTGGATTCTTAGGTACTTGAGAGGTACCACAAATCAAGCATTATGCTTCGGTGGTTCAAACATTGCTCTACAGGGATATGTTGATGCAGATATGGCAGGTGATAGAGATAACAGGAGGAGCACAACAGGGTATGTGTTTATTGTAGGAGGAAGTCGCGTATGTTGTTTCACTCTCAACAATGGAAGTAGTGTATGTTATTGCTACAGAGGCTAGTAAATAAATGATTTGGTTACAAAGGTTTTTGGATGAATTGGGTAAGAAGCAAGAGTTGGGCAGGTTATACAGTGATAGTTAGAGTGCCATACATCTGGTGAAGAACTTTTCATTTCATTCCAAGACTAAACATATACAACTCAAGTACCATTTCATATGATCAGTGTTAGAAGATGGAGAGTTGAAGTTGGAAAAGATAAACACTAGCCAGAATCATGCAGATATGTTAACAAAAGTTGTAACTAGGGAGAAACTGAGATTCTGCTTAGTTTCAATTGGTATTCAAGTATCATGAAGAAGATGAGAAATAGCCAGGTCCAAAGTGGAGTCATTGTCCAACAAATGAAGCAGCGGTGGAGTTGCTATAATCGGTCTCCAAGTGGGAGATTGTTGGGTGTGGAGCCTGATTATCTTCTTTATTAAGAGGTATCGCTACATTGGACCCCATTTCGTAATGTGGCGGTAATGTCACCCATCTATGTACGCCGCTAGGGGGGTCCAGGGGAGCGCCCCCTTGGCAGGGGATCGAGGCGTCCCCTCTGAAGCTAAAAATAGATGTAAAATTGATTTATAAAATTTTGTAATTTCGTAGTCAATCTGGGCCGTTCATTTGGTGGAGATCTGACGGTAGAAGCTATGTTTAATTTAAGGTTTTTTTCCCTAGATGGAAACCCCTCGCTATATATGAGTGAATTGTATTGTGTCTATGTAGATCTATATTCTGAGTGAGGAAGAGAGGATATTGAGAGCGAACAGGGAATTACAACGGATCTGACGTAGGTTGTATCTCTTCATTTTGCTGGATAATATAAAAGGAAGGACTGGTTGTTTCTCCCTGGACGTAGCCCAAATTGGGTGAACCACATATATCTGTGTCTCTCTTGTTTTATGCATGTTTTGTGTTTATATTTCTGAAATATTTTATGTTTTCCATTGCTCTGTAGTATATAATTATCTAACAAAAGAGGGTTGGGCCTCTTAAATGTTCTTATTTGTTATTTGTTTGTAAAAGTTATTGGAGTGCCTAGATTAGAAGTGAAGTGATAGAGTTTATTAGCTTAGGTTTGTGTTAGGCCAATTAAATAGGGATTAGGTTGTTTGAGAAATTCAAATTTATAGAGGAGCATTAAAAAAGAGAAGAACTCATTTTTGGGAGATTCTGAATGTAGATCAGGTCAGTAAGGGCCAGAACAATTTTGTGTGTTGTGATTTTTCTTTTCATAATTGATTTAGTGGAGTTTCATGGTGTATTTGATATCATCTTATATCAAGAAATTGTTTGCTTCAATTGATGAAAAATCATTCTGTTGTGGTTTAATGGTGGAATCCTGTAGATTGAGATCCATTAAAATGTGTATCTTTGAGAATTTTGCATCAAAATGAGATTGATCTATAGGTTTGCTCAATGTTGTGATTACTTTATCCTAATTACATGTTTTCTCAATGATAGATCTAAGAAATTTTTGAGTTTCCATGTTTTTTCTTGCTTGAAATAGCCTCGAGAAAACAAAAACCCTCAGTCACAGAAGGGTCGTGCCGTGGGTCACATTTAAAACAGAAAGGTCATGCCATAATCAAAAGGGTTGTACAACATATAGGAAGGTCACGCCATGGGTCACGTCTACAGCAGAAAGGTCACAATAGAATCAAAAGGGTCATGTAGTAGACAAAAAGTTCGCGTCATGGGTTGTGCTTGCAGTAAAAGGGTCGCGCCAACCTACAAAAAGGTCATACCAACTTACAGAAGGGTCGCACCGGTTCAAAATTGTGTTTTTAATAAAATTTTAGGAGCTTATTTTGAACTTTGATTGTTGGGTCAAGTAGCCCTGTGTGTCTACTTTCTATTGGGTCATCAAGCTTGACAAAATACCGAGGGAAAGGCCTAAAAAATTTGAATTTTCCAACCTGACTCAGAAGCACCGTGTCTGGTTAAGAAGTCTTTGGAGACAAAAGTTTTGGGAACAGAGTATTGGTAGGTCAGCCTACCATCATTTAGTATTAGAGTAAGGTTTAGAGTATTTTTCTTAGAACTTCAACAAATATGCCAGCCAAGAGAGGAGGAGCTAGCATAGGTTGGGGAAGACCTGTAGCCAATGCAATACTGCTTGAAGAAATTAGATATCTTCGCACACGAATGGAGGCGATGGAAACTACCTAGAGAAGAGTCCTTGATGAGGAAGATGTCAATGCTGAAGAAGAATATTCTAAGGAAGAAGAAGGGGAAAAAAATTGAAACAACCAAAGTTCTCAAGATGTTGAAAAAATCAAGTGGAAGACCAAGGTAGAAATACCTTTGTATGAAGGAAACCTTAATTTGGAAGAGCTGATGGATTATATTAGTGCATTAGATAGAATTTTGATTATGAAGGTCAAAGATAAAAAGAAGGTGAAATTTGCAACTACCAAATTGAAGGGCCATGTAGTCATCTGGTGGGATGAGCTAAAAATATCCAGAGAAAGGAAGGGAAAACTCAAGATTAAGCAGTGGGATAAAATGGTGAGAAAATTGAAAGGTAAATTTATGCCTAAGGATTACCAATTAAACCTTTTCACATAGTTACAAAACTTAAGACGGAAAGGGATGACTGTTGGAGAGTACATAGATGAGTTTTATAAGCTAGGCATTAGATCAGGACATTCTGAAGATGACATGGAAAAAGTAGCCAAATATATCAATTGATTGAGATATGATATACAAGATGAAATCAGTATGCTAAGTTTGAAGACAATTGAAGGTGCCTATCAAGTAGCTTTGAAGGCAGAGGAAAAATTGTTGAGGAAGAAAAGTCAGAAGAACATAGGTAAAAATCCAGCAAGAGGAAGACAAGCTTCCAAACCAAGATTCTAGAACTCTCCAAATGAAATAGGAGGGACCAGTAATTGACCACCACGGAGAGGAGACTTTGGTAGAGGAAGATTTGGATCCAGAGGTAGAAGCCGAGGAAGGTAAATTCAGTGTTATACATGTGGAGAATTAGGACATGGGCCATGGGATTTCCCTCAAAACAAACCAACAAATCCAAGGAATGTAAATATAGCTGAGACAAAATAAGAAAGCCCGCAGGTCACGGGGAAAGAAGAGCCACCTGAGGTAGGAGAGTCTTTATTATTAAAAAGAGTATTGCTGAAGGTAGAAAAAGAAGCCAATGAACCAACTCAAAGGAAAAGTATATTCAGGATTGTTGTGTGCAAGTCTAAAGAGAAATGTTGCAAGGTTGTGACTGACAGTGGGAGCACAGACAATCTTGTTTCTATAGAGATGGTGGAGAAATTGATTTTGGTTAAGATGGTACACCCTACTCCCTACAAAGTGTCCTAGTTGT
The DNA here is from genome assembly GCA_000404065.3 of Pinus taeda. Taxonomy (NCBI): domain Eukaryota; kingdom Viridiplantae; phylum Streptophyta; class Pinopsida; order Pinales; family Pinaceae; genus Pinus; species Pinus taeda. The sequence goes on from APFE030741731.1 coordinate 135,783, forward strand.
AGAAAGGACATCAACTCTTGGCGAAAAAACAGTGCCAGGTAGATATACATATTGATACATATAAAGATGTGGTATTGTGTGATGTAATGCCAATGGATGTGTGCCATATATTGCTGGGGAGACCTTGGAATTTTGATACAAAATTTGTTCATGATGGTAGGAGGAACACACATACCTTAGAGAAGGATGGGAAGAAGCGTACATTGTTACCTTTGAATGATGGAGCAGACAAAGGAACAACTGGGGAAAATGTTTTGATGATTACTGGAAAAGAATTGTTGTGAGAAGTAAAGAAGGAGGAAGAAATGCATTTGATGTTATGGGTAAACCCAAGGTAACTTTGAATTCTACTCATTTAGATAGTTTTCCTGTGGAAATTAAAAATCTACTAAATGATTATGTCGACATTATTGTTGATGAATTTCCAAGTGCATTGCCACCAATTAGAAGTATCAACCATCACATAGATTTAATACCTGGTACGATTTTACCAAACAAAGCATCATATAGGCTAACTCCTGAGGAAAATGAAGAAGTTGGGAGACAGGTGCAGGAGTTGTTGGATAAAGGACTGATAAAGGAGAGCCTAAGTCTGTGTGCAATGCCAACAATGCTTAGCCCCAACAAGGTTGGTGAATGGTGCATGTGCATTGATTCCAGAGCAACAAATAAGATTACTATTAGGTATAGATTTCGCTTACCACATATGGATAATTTGATGGATTTCTTGAGTGGGTCAAAGCATTTTTATAAGATAGATTTGAAGAGTGGATACCATCAAATAAGGATTAGAGAGGGGGATGAATGGAAGACTGCATTCAAGACTAATATTGGGTTGTATGAATTGTTAGTGATGTCTTTTGGACTCACTAATGCACCAACTACATTTATGAGACTGATGAATGAGGTATTAAAGTAATATGTTGGAAAATTTGTGATAGTTTATCTTGATGATATTATAGTTTTCTGTCAAAGTAAAGAAGAGCATCTGGAGCATCTTAAACTGGTTTTAAATACTTTACAAAAAGAGAAGCTACTGATAAATTTGAAGAAGTGCAGTTTCATGAAGAAAGAGCTTGTTTACCTGGGATTTGTAGTCTTAGAAGAAGGTTTGAAGATGGACCCATAAAAGGTACAAGCAATTTTGAAATTGCCAACTCCAAGGAGCATATTTGAGGTAAGAAGTTTCATGTTCTTGCAAGTTTTTATAGAAAGTTTATAAGAAGATTTATTCAGATCTGTGCACCGACGGCTGAAATAATAAAGGAAAACAAACAACCACTTAAGTGGATAGAGGTAGCAGATTGGAACTTCAAACTGTTGAAAAAGAAGATTACTAAAAAAACCTGTTTTAGCCCTACCAAACTTTGATAAAATTTTCCAAGTTGAGACTGATGCTATTGGGGTAGCAATTAGAGCTATTGAGTCAGGAGCAGAGACCTATAACTTATTTTAGTGAAAAATTGGATTATGCCAAGAGGATGTACTCATCCTATGATAAAGAATTCTACGTTGTTATTCAAGCTTTAAAGAAATGGAGGCATTACTTGTTGCCCAAAGAATTTATTTTGTATTTTGATAATCAACCAAAGTTGAACCAAAAGCACGCTAAGTGGGTGGAGTACTTATAGAGTTTTACCTTTGTAATTAAGCACACAAGCAGTAAGTCAAATAAAGTTGTTGATGCTTTGAGTTGAGTGAATTTGGTTATGCAGGAGATGAAGATTGGTGTTTTGGGATTTGAAGAAATGATTAACATGTACAAGGAAGATACAGGTTTTAAAGAAATATATGCAGCTGTTTAGAATCTCGTGATTCATAATAGAACCCAATGGTTAGACTACCTGATTCAAGGAGGCTTATTGTTCAAAAATAATAAACTGTGTATTCCTAAATGTTCCATGAGGGAAAATTCGGTTAAAGAAAAGCATATTGGAGGATTATCTAGACACTTTGGGCAGGATAAGACATTCGCTCAAGTGAACACTTTTTATTATTAGCCAAAAATGCAAACTGATGTCAAAAAGTTTGTTGAGAAATGTAGGATTTTTAAATGCCAAAGGAAGGAGCCAAAATTTTGGGTTATATCAGTCATTGCCAATACCAAATAGGCCTTGGAATGTGGTCGGCATGGATTTTGTTTTGGGTTTGCCAAAGACTCAAAGAGAATATGACTCTATCTATGTTGTTGTGGATAGATATTAAAAAATGGCTCATTTCACTGCTTGTAAGAAGACTAGTGATGCAACTAATATTGCTAATTTGTTTTTCTTAGAAATTGTAAGGTTACATGGGTTGCCTATAAGTATTGTTTCAGACATAGATATTAAGTGTGTGGGACACTTTTGGAGGACTCTATGGAAGAATTTAGGTACAAAACTCAGTTTTAGTTCATCTTATCACTCAGGAGTACATGAATGAGCCCATTTCAGATTGTTTCTGGAATACATCCTAGAGGAGTATATGAGCTTAGATATCTAGGAAAATAAGAGATAAGGAGTGCAAATGTTGAATAATTTGTAGAACAAATGTAAAAATTGCAGGAAGATGTCAAGCAAAGGTTACGGGAAAGTAGAAGGAAGTATAAACAAAGGGTTGATGTAAAGAGAAGAGAAAATGAATTCCAAGTGGATGATTTAGTTATGGTTTACATAAGGAAAGAAATATTTCTTGTAAGGACTTTTAACAAATTAAAAATGAAAAAGATAGGACCCTGCAGAATTTTAAGGAAGTTTTCCTCAAATGCTTATGATATTGAACCGTCGGAAGGAATTGGAATATCTCTTATCTTTAATGTTGTAGATTTGTACCCATACAAGGAAAGAGAGGTAGAATCAAAACATGAACCTGCAGATGAGGAAGTTTAGACTCTAAATTGGGGGGAATGAATGCCAAGGACAAGAAAGAAAGAAGTGGAAGCAGTCTTGAAGAAGCAAGTAACAAAGAAAACTAGAGGACAAACATATTATCAGTATCTAATCAAATGGAAGGGACGACCAATTAAAGATGCTAGTTGGATGAAAACAACAGAGTTAAACAAATATCAAGTGAATCCTGAAGACTTGATGGAACCTTATTTTCTTCCTCAGGAGTTTGATGCAAGAGCATCAAATGAGATAAATTACCTTTGACCTAACTGGTCAAAATTATTTACTAAAGAGGGTTGGACCTCTTAAATGTTCTTATTTATTATTTGTTTGTAAAATTTATTGGAGTGCTTAGATTAGGAGTGAAGTGATAGAGTTTGTTAGCTTAGGTGTGTTAGGCCAATTAAATAGGGATTAGGTTGTTTGAGAAATTCGAATTTAGAGAGGAGCATTAAAAAAGAGAAGAACTCATTTTTGGGAGATGATGAATGTAGATTAGGTCAGTAAGGGCCAGAAATTTTTTATGTGTTGTGATTTTTATTTTCATAATTGATTCAGTGGAGTTTCATGGTGTATCTGCTATCATATTTTGTAAAGAAATTGTTTTCTTTAATCAATGAAAAATCATTCTGTTGTGGTTTAATGGTGGAATCCTGTAGATTGAGATCTAGTAAATTGTGTATCTTTGTGAATTTTGCATAAAAACGAGATTGATCTATAGATTTGCTCAATGATGTGAGTATTTTATCCTAATTTCATGTTTTCTCAATGATAGATCTAAGAAATTCTTGAATGTCCATGTTTTTTATTGCTTGAAATCGCCTCGAGAAAACAAAAACCCTCAGTCACTGAAGGGTCGCATTTGAAACAGAAAGGTCATGTTAGAATCGAAAGGGTTGCGCAATAGACAGAAAGGTCACGCTAGAATCAAAATGGGTCACGCCCGCATTAGAAGGGTCGCACCAGAATCAAAAAGGTCGCATCAGCCTACAGAAGGGTGACACTGACTCAAAATTGTGTTTTTAATCAACTTTTAGGAGCCCATTTTGAACTTTGATTGTTGGGTCAAGTAGCCTTGTGTGTCTACCTTCTGTTGAGTCATCAAACTTGACAAAATACCTAGCAAAAGGCCTAAAAAAATTGAATTTTCTAACCTCACTCAGAAGCATTGTGTTTGGTTAAGAAGTTTTTGGAGACAACAGTTTTGGGAACAGAGTATTGATGGGTCAACCTGTCATCATTTTCTTATGTTGATAATTACTTGTGAAATACTAGTGTTCTTATTAACTTCTTTGTTTTCTTCCTTTATATTTGTTTCATCACACAATTACCAAAAACAAAACATGAATATCAATGGACACCAGATGTAGGCACTCAACCAGGGCTAAAACCCCTTTATCAAGGAAAACCAAATTATAACTCTTCCTTCAATAGATTCAAATTGAGATAGATGAAGACCCTAAACCAAAAGACCTTCCTCCTCCACCAAGTCAACTCTTCCTTCTGATAGATGATCCCTTCCAAAGTTACCAAGTGTCAGCTTCTTAAATACGGCTTTAACCTAGAATTTTGACCCCTAACTTTAGGATTGCAGTTTCAATCTAGCAACTTCAGTAGCTCCAACCTAACATCTTCACATCTTCAATGTTGATGCAGCTTCACAGCTCCAATGCAGCTTCACAACTTCGACCTTGATGCATCTTCACAACATCGATGCAACTTCACTACTTTGATTTGTCTTTACAACTTCGATGTAGTTTCCCAGCTTTAATGCAACATCAAAATTTTGTTGCATGTGTGTGTGTGTGTGTGTGAAAGAGAGAGACCCAAAAATTTGATTCCAACTTCCTTCTTGAAATTCACACTTTTTCTTCTCCTAGCTACTACAATTCGAACTTGTGATATATGTGCTACCAAATGAGTCGAGTTGCTCTAATATATAGTGAGTTTGTGAGGTCGAATTCACTTGTTGAAGCTAAGTTGTCCTTTCTTGAAGTTGACTTGGTGGAGGAGGCCTAATTAACCTATTTTACGATAAAATAAATTTCTTTCTTGACAAATAAAGCCCAAGAAGGGTCTTTTACATTATAAAATGGATAAGGACACTTGACATAAACCATGGAAGTCTTCAATGGAGACTTTGACCTAAAAACAATTGACCCAAGCATGAAACCCATGTTTTAATAAGTCAATTTATTTAATAATGTTTTTCTTTTCTTTCTTTTGACAAATATATTACATCACGACTTAAATACAATTATGAAGACCGACACTAGTTACATTCTTCAATATTCTGCACCAAGGAACTTCTATATCCAAAAATGCATACGAGGAAGTTTGATGGTAATGATCTTATAACATGGATATTTTAGATAGAGAAATAATTTGATCTACACTAAGCATCCTTAAAAAGGTAAATATTGCATCCCTATTTTTAGAACAAGACCAACATGTATGGTGTCAATGGCTTTGTGAAAGAGAAAAGTATTTTATTATCTCTTGGTCCATTTTTACATAAGAATTTATAGCACATTATGGGGATATTAAGAGCAGTGCATTCTTCAGCCAATTAGTAAATCTTTAAATAAAATGTTTAGTTATAGAGCACATTCAATGGTTCCAAAAGTTGAATCTTAGAGTAAAGAATATTTTAGAGGATAACTTGTTAGACCTATTTATGGGAAATGTTCAGCCCATGTTTTAACATGATTTTGAAGGTCATTTTACCTAATATTTTATATGTTTACCTTTCTTCCTCATTCATTACTACCTTCATTACCATATCTTTTTCCATTCTCATCTCATACAAAATTTATAAGACATTTGAGCATTAAAATCGTTGTTTTCCATGATTTCATGGTTACTTATAATGGTTTTATTGTTTCCTAACTTCTAAAAAGTTTGGTGTAGCTATGGAATGTTCCTGTTGTAGCTACAGAAAGTTATTGTAGAAAATAATTGAAGAGGAAATTTTGACATGTCATTTAGAATTAAATGAATATGAATCAATAAAATTAAAACATGGTTTTTATTCAGAATATGGTTGTTAGGCAACTCGTGAGTAGGATCCTCAAAAAGCACAAAATAGGGAATGTTTGGATGAGGTTTCAAAATGGATTTATAATTTTTTTTCCCTGAAATATGAACTTACCTGTTTGACCAGCAAGTCTTGTATACGAATTTGAGAATATGGAATATAGGAAGATTGACGCCATCTAACCTTCTTATGATCTCCACATATATGCAGATGATATCCACATAATAGTTATAAGATCTTTACATGTTATCCATTATTCGACATCTAAGACAAGTTGTTTGTAGATCCACTTATTTAGGGTTGGTTCTATCTTGTTGTAACCTCTTTCCTTTTATGAAGGATGAGTTATATGTATAAGCATGAGAGGATATTAGTCATTTGGGAGAGGTTGGAACCAAAACAAGGTAGAGGAGAGGTTAATTGTTAAGCATGTGTTTATGTATCAAATGTAGAATATTTCTATTTTCTTATTTGATTAATATGAAAGAGAAGTTTGCTCTTTTGTAATGCATGTGTGCTGAGTTAACTCCAATTCTATAGACTCTTTAACAATGCTTCACTAAATCAGGGGGGGACCATGTGTAAGGGATGCATCGGTATTCTTCTCTTAGTTTTGTTCAATTGCATTTTGATTTTATTCTTAGTTTAATGCTTCTATTTCTTGTTAATTGTCATTGATTTAAGTGTGTGTTTTCAATTTCATTTTCTTACAATTTGGTGTGGTGTGTCAATGCAGTGTAGGATACTCATATAGATCTTCCGATTGAATAGAGAGTTTCTCATCCTACAATCACAAAACTCAATAGTAAAATTATAAGTTATACGTTCAATTGAGCTTATGATTATCTCATAGCAAATATTTACATGGCATGAGGATTGAAAAATGTTTAGAACCATGATTGTGTTGAGTTAGTTAGATTGCAATTACTTTTCATAGATCAAAGTTTTTCTTTTATGTCAAATTTTGATCGATTAGGTTAGGAACAAAACCTAGCATTACTGTTCCTTACACTTCACAAGTTTACCAACCCATATTGATGATTTAAATGTAACATAAGTAAATTTAAATCATCAACATTTTTTGCATCATTTCCAAGGAAGTGTGCATTGGATTTTGTTTCTTATTTAGGCATACAATTAGTTACAAAGTAAATCATGATAAATAGGATGTATGGGTTTCAATCAATTTTAGTACCGTAAAAGCCCCAATGTACTATTCCATGTGTTATATAGGGTTATGAACTAGCAAGTCAAGCATGTTCAAGAATCAATTGAATAAAGAAGAATGCTACTTCAAGGAATCTCTCAAATTCATTAAAATCGAGCAACCTGTATGGACTCCCTCTTCAATACCATTAAGTCCCACCATGGAAGGGACATAATGAACAATGCTCTAAATTTTGAGAAGATAAGAATTTCCAGAGCCAGAAGCATTTAATAACTATATATAAGGTTCTGAAATTCATTCTCTCTTCTCAAATACAATCTCATTGCCCTGATGATGGACTCACCAAGTTAGTCCGAAATGTTGGTTTCATAACTACTCACAGGTTTTCCACAAATTCATTAAAATCGAGCAACCTGTATGGACTCCCTCCTCAATACCATTAATTCCCACCATGGAAGGGACATAATGAACAATGCTCTAAATATTGAGAAGATAAGAATTTCCAGAGCCAGAAGCATTTAATAACTATTAATAAGGTTCTGAAATTCATTCTCTCTTCTCAAATACAATCTCATTGCCCTGATGATGGACTCACCAAGTTAGTCCGAAACGTTGGTTTCATAACTACTCACAGGTTTTCCACAAATTCATTAAAATCGAGCAACCTGTATGGACTCCCTCTTCAATACCATTAAGTCCCACCATGGAAGGGACATAATGAACAATGCTCTAAATTTTGAGAAGATAAGAATTTCCAGAGCCAGAAGCATTTAATAACTATTAATAAGGTTCTGAAATTCATTCTCTCTTCTCAAATACAATCTCATTGCCCTGATGATGGACTCACCAAGTTAGTCCGAAACGTTGGTTTCATAACTACTCACATGTTTTCCACAAATTCATTAAAATCGAGCAACCTGTATGGACTCCCTCTTCATCCATTAACAAGTCATCATTTGCAGCATTGGTTTTAGCATTCTCATATTTCCATGGACAACATGACTAACCACTACCAAAATTCTCAAAGCTTTATAATGTGAGTTCTCTTCGAGTGGTTTCCAACATATTCCCTTGCATATCATGCAACTAAAATTCCGTGATTTTCTCTTATAGCATCATACATAGAGGTAAAGTTACACAAGAAATCGCTCCTTATAAGTAGTCATATAACATGGATTTCATGCACATAGAACTTTTGAAGTTTGCCATGCCTTCACAAGTCCACTTGCTTTTCATACCCCATTTTCCTTGCTTCATCATCCATTACATTATGACCTTGACAAAGCTTCATATATTCTTCTTGCATGAGGGAATTTCCTTCTTTCCCCATGATTAAACATTCGACATGAAAAAGATGATTAATCCATCAAATAAGTGTAATAATCTAATTTGAAATTATATTTTTTATTTTGAAAATTTTCATTATATTGGCTAGACATAATGTATTAAGGGGAGAATGCTTTTTAGCTATACAATGAATACCATACACAATTGTCATCTTAGGACAAATAACTCTTCAGGTTTTCCAAGAAATGGTATAGGAAATCTAACTTATGAGCTCTATAAATTAATACATTGATCAGAATAACTAAATCCAAACAAAGGAGTACATAGATCAATTTACTTTAATTTTGGAAATATTTTCTATCTCTCTAGTTTGCACTAGGACATGCAAAATATATGGTGTGGGGGAGATGTTCGACCCCTATTTTGACATGATCTTGAAGGTAATTTTACCTATTATTTTATAAATTTCACTTCATTCCGCATTCATTATTACCTTCATTACCATATAGATATCCATTCTCATCTCATACAAACTTCATAAGACATATGAGCATTAATATCATTGATTTCCACAATTTTATGGTTACTTAGAATGGCTTTTGTATTTTCCTAATTTGCTTCTAAAAATTTTGGTTTAGCAGCAACAAGTTCCTACTATAACTATGGAAAGTTTTTGTAATGGGCAGTTGGAGAGGAAATTTTGAGATGTCTGATTTAAAATTCAATAAAGATGAATAAAGAAAATATAAAACATGGGTTTTGTGCAAAATAAGTTTTTTTAGATCACTGTAAAGAAGAATCCTCAAAAAACACAAACTGGGGGATGTTTGGATGAGATTTCAAAATGGATTTACCAAAATTGTTCCCTAAAATCTTCACTTCCCTCATTAACCAGCAAGTCTCGTGTATAAATTTAGCAAATGGAATTTAAGAGGTTTGATGTCATTTGAATTTATTATGATTTCCACATGATTTGCATATGTTATCCACATAATGTTCATAATATCTTCATGTGATGTCGATTATCCTACATCTAAGATAGGTTGGATGTATATCCACTTATTTAGGGATTGGTTATATCTTGTGGTAACCTCTTTCCTTTAATGAAGGATGAGTTATATGAATAAATATGAGAGGATATAAGTCATTTGGGGGAGGTTGGATATAGAAGAAGGTAGAGGAGAGGCTAAGTGTTAAGGATATGTTTATGAATCAAATGTAGAAGATTTCTACTTACTTCTATAGTTAATATCAAACAAAAACTTACTCTTTTCCAATGCATGTACGTTGAGTTAACTTCAATTTTATAGTATCTTTAGTAGTGCTTCACCAAGTTAGGAGGCCCCTCTTTGTAAGGGGTGCATTTCTCTTCTTTTCTTAGTTTTGTTTAGTTATAGTTAGCTTGATTTTTTTCTTAGTTTAATGCTTCTAGAGTCTTGTTAAGTGTGGTTGATTTAAATGTGTGTTTTCAATTTCATTTGGTTATAGTTTGGCATGGTGTGTCAACACAATGTAGGATACTCATATGGATTTTTCGATTTAATAGAGATATTTTCATCCCACAATTGTAAAACTAAATAGTAAAATTATAAGTTATATGTTGAATTAAGCTTGTGATTGTCTCATAGTAAATCTTTACATTGCATGAGGATATAAAAATGTTTAGAACCATGATTGAGTTGAGGCATTTGTTTTTCATAGATCATAGTTTTTCTTTCATGTCAAATTTCGATAGAATAAGTTAGAAACCAGACCTAACATACATTGTGCATTAAAAGTGAAATTTGATGAGCCCATTCCAATGTTTTGTGACAACACGAACACCATAAGTCTCTCTAAGGATCCTTTCATGCATTAAAAAAAACACATTTCTATTAAATATCACTTTCTACGGGATCAACTTGTAGAGAATAATATCAAAGTTGAGTATATTGGGACAAAGGAGAAGATAGTCGATATCTCCACCAAACCTCTACCTCAAGAGACCTTTGAGTATCTTTGGCAAAAACTTGGGATTTTATCAAGTTCACATTGATTTGCATTCCATCGAGCAAAGTAGATAGGGGGACATGAGCATGTTGCATGACGAAAGAAGATGTTATCTTGTCAAGGGGAGTTACTCTTTTCCATTGATGTCAAAGGGGGGTAGAAAAAATGTCAGGAATATTAGAGGCATGGAGTCAAGGGGGCAGTGATTGTACGGGGAGTACATGTGTTGCCATCAATGAAAAAGGGGGAGAACGTTGAAAAGTGGTTGGCATTGATGTCAACCCAAGTAATTCTAGAAGAAGCCTTGGTTCTGTTGACCAAGATGACATGGAAAATCATGATTTCTAGGGTCAAGATCATATCATTGGATGGTCATTGTCATGATGTTTCCAACAGTATATAGCACGCCACAAGGTTCCACATGGTTTGAAAGTTATGCCCTTCAAAATATCAAAACCCCCTTATTGTGGTGAATGTCTCCATAAGCCATATGACGTGGAAATTTATTTTTAGCCAGAAAATTACTCAAGTCGTGAGGCTAAGAAGGACCGTTATTGAAGAATTAAATTAAATATTTTATGGTCCTATTGGTTGTGGGATTTCAAAATTAAATTAAAAAGACTCCCTCCAAAAGTGCAAGTTGACCCCAAATAAATGTGGCTTTTTATATCCATTTTTTTTTTTAAATTTCAATTATTTCCCTCCAAATCATTCAAGTTGACTCCCTCAAATGGCACCACTGATCCAGGTGGATGTTGGTGGCCACCCACCTATCCCATTTGGACCCCCACAATTGTCTCTTTCAGCATTTTCAGTTTCCTTAATTGTAGCACAACTTACTATTTTTAGCAGTTTTTCGGTCCTGACT
>APFE030741731.1:147018-191203 GCA_000404065.3 Pinus taeda
GGATGTTTGTGATGTATTATTAGGCCAACCATACTTGTGGAGGCGACATGCTGTTTATGAGTCAAGGCCTCGTGCTGTCATTATTTCTTTGAGTAATTCATTATACAGGATACCGGAGGTAGCCCCACCTACCGCCACTTCTTTGATCACTGCTAAGAGAGGCAGCAAGCTCATCTCACAGACCAGGAAATTCATCTGTATGGTTTACTCCCAAAGTAAGGGGAAGATCGTTGTTACATCCATGACCCCTGCAAAGGGTTCCTCCACGCAGCAGCAGAAGGATACAGTCATGACAGAACACAAGAACAACTTCTCCTCACCCAAAGGGGTACCACACAAGCTTCAGGTGGGCAACAAAGTCTAGATGCATCGACCGAAAGAACGCCTTACCAGAACCCATCAGAAGCTCAAACCACTCTGACATGGTCCTTACACCAGTACAAGGGCTATGGGAAACAATGCTTTGAAGCATAATATTTCTCCATTCCGTCGCTTGCACCGAGTGTTCAATGTGGACCGCCGTCGACCATGCTTCCCACCATTTCTGGACACATCAGACAGTGCAGAACAAGTTCAGCAGATGGAGGAACTCAATGCAATGGGGACCATTGCTTCCTAAGGGGGGAGGAATGATCTAGGTGGATGTTGGTGGCCACCCACCTATCCCATTTGGACCCCCGCAGCTGTCTCTTTTAGTTTTTTAGTTTCCGTAATTGTAGCACAATTTACTATTTTTAGCAGTTTTTTCGGGTCCTGAACTTCCGGAGCCGTTTTGAGGCCCTAAACGACGTTTTTTGGGAAATCTGGGGGCAACATGGGTCCATGGACCGATGTTGCCCTTCCCAAAGTGGGTTCTCGGATAGATATTTCTAACGAGCTATCATACGCGTGAAACGGAGATCGTATGCCAAAGTTACGACCCCGGGAAATTGATGTACCAATTTACCCAAAACGGGGCCCACAATTTGGCGTTTCATCTTCTAAGGGTCGGTTTTGGAATGTGAAGGGTTTTCCATTGTTTCTCAATAATAAATAGGCCTTCGAGCCTCATTGTAACACAAGTTCCGAACAGTTCAGAGACATGTAGCCGCACATCTCTTCTCAGAGATAAGCTACCATCGTCCTAGCTGGTTTATTCCAATTCTGGTTGTAAGCATATTTCGGTATTTTCCATTAATGAAATGAAGTATTATTTCCACTGCATCTCTTTATTTATGGTTATCGCATCTCTGTATTTATAGTTATCTTTGTAATCTATTGCGTTCCTGTTTAAAATCCGGATCAACCACTCAAAAACTGTAAAAAGGGGAATTCATCACTCCTAAAATGCATGATATGAACACTGACCTTAAGTGAGATATCTCTACGGCCTGTGTAGTCTTGAAAATTAAATTTGGAAGGTTGAAGTTCTAAAGTTTTTCTTGAGCTTAACATTTTATCTTTGGGTTATGGATATTCACTAGATTATCAGGGCTTACTCAAGGCTAATCTAAAGAATCTATTGAAGCTAATATAGGTGACTAGTGCGGCTCCCTTTATGGTAATATTTTGGCACACTTTTATGTGCACAAACACGAACCTTTGTGAATGTTTTTTGGCCTTATGCTAGGGCAGTTTTGGGCACTTTGAAACCTATTTTAGAGATAGTACTGAGGCATTCTTGTGGAGTTCTTGTGGAGTAGTTTCGTCCCTTTGATTAGGGAAAATATCCGAGCACGTTCTGAGCAATTCAAATCACCTCTTAACACATATATAGGGAAATCTTGAAGGCAAATCAAAGGATGAATTTTTGGCTCTTGGAGAAGGACCGTTCTGTTGAAAAATGCAACAAGAAATTCTTAGTTTTATTTTTTCTTGATTCAATTGAGAAAATTCGAATTTCCACATCAGTAGACAACTTGGATGCAGTTAACTTGTGTGACATGGCTTGTGTACCTAGTTTACTTAGTAAATTCAAGTTGGAGGAGTTAGAGTTCAGTTAAGCATGTGTGATTTCTAATTTGTAGCAATCAAAGTTAGTTATCTCAAGTTGTTTTCATTTAAACTAGTTCCAACTGTTGGAGGAACTAGTAGAAGGTCAGTTGTGCAATGGGACTTCAGTCAAACTAAGTGATCATCTAGTTAAATGATAAATTAGCCTAAAATAGCTAGTGCATGCAGAGAATTTGAGTTCCCAAGTCATGGTGGAGATTCCAAGGCAGTGTAACATCAGTTGTAAACTAGTCTTGAGTGTACAAGTGTTGCATGTAGTAAGATGATCAACCTTGCGAATTGCACAATCCATTTTGGAGAAATTCCTAAATAATAGGGGCCTAATTTCTCAAGGAATTGTGCAAGGAAATAGGGGCTCAAGAAGAGGAAAAAATTAGCAAGTTTGGATCAGAGCTTCTCAGTGAGAAAAGAGATAGGTTATTCACTGGAAGGTTGTGCCTAGTTGAGAAAAGCAATTGTAATACATCTTTATTCATTAGATTAATGTAAGAAGGAATTGGGGTTTTTAGCAAATTTCTTTCCCGAGGAAACATACCATGTGCATGTGTGTTATTTATTATTGCATGTCTGGAATTTATATTCTAGATTGTGAATTAACTTTCGAAGAGCAGTAGATTAGGGTTGTGTCTTGTGATTTTGATTAAAAATTCATGAACAGTTGCAAATATACACCATAATTTCTAAATGGTATTAGAGAAAGATTCACAGTAGAACAAGAATTTCAAAGTTGTTTATTAGGAGGATCGAATTTGTAGTTTAGTGTAGTAGGATATTTTCATAGATGAGAATATGACCTTCAACGGGTTGAGGCTAGAATATGCCTTGGAAGGAACCTCTAATTTCATTGCATGGAAGCATTATTGGATGACAATGGCTTGCTATGATCCGGATTTAAATAGGAACGCAACAAAATACAGAGATAACCATATACACAAAGACGCAGCGGAAATAATACTTCATTTCATTAATGGAAAATACCGAAATATGCTTACAACCAGAAATGGAAATAAACCAGCTAGGGCGATGGTAGCTTATCTCTGAGAAGAGATGTGGCGGCTACATGCCTCTGAACTGTTCCAAAACTATGTTACAATGAGGCTCGAAGGCCTATTTATTGTTGAGAAACAATGGAAAACCCTTCTCATTCCAAAACCTACCCCTAGAAGATGAAATGCCAAATTGTGGGCCCCGTTTTGGGTAAATTGGTACATCAATTTCTCGGGGTCGTAACTTTGGCATACGATCTCCGTTTCACGCGTATGATAGCTCGTTAGAAAGATCTATCCGAGAAATACCACTTTGGGAAGGGAAACATCAATCCATGGACCCATGTTGCCCCCAGATTTCCCAAAAAATGTCGTTTAGGGCCTCAAAAACGGCTCTGGAAGTTCAGGACCCGAAAAACTGCTAAAAATAGTAAATTGTGCTACTATTACGGAAACTGAAAAACTGAAAGAGACAGTTACGGGGGTCCAAATGGGATAGGTGGGTGGCCACCAACATCCACCTGGATCATTCCTCCCCCCTTAGGAAGCGATGGTCCCCATTGCGTTGAGTTCCTCCATCTGCTGAACTTGTCTTGCAATCTCTGATGTGTCGACGATGGTCCACATTGAACACTTGGTACAAGCGAAGGAATGGAGAAATGCTGTGCTTCAAAGCATTGTTGCCCATAGCCTTGGTACTAGTGTAAGGACCATGTCGGAGTGTTCGAAGCTTTTGATGGGCTCTTGTAAGGCATTCTTTCTACAGATGTAACCAAACTTTGTTGCCCACCTAAAACTTGTGTGGTACCCCTGTGGGTGAGGAGAAGTTGTTCCTATGTTTTGTCATGACTGTATCCCTCTGCTGCTGCTACTGCGTGGAGGAATCCTTTGCGGGAGTCATGGATGTATCAACATTTTTCGTCTTTGGGAGCGAACCATACATATGAATTTCATGGTCTGGGAGATGAGCTTGCTGCCTTTCTTAGCAGTGATCAAAGAGGTGGCAGTAGGTGGGGCTATCTCTGGTATCCTGTATAATGAATTACTCAAAGAAATAATGACAGCACGAGGCCTTGCTGTCATGATACCACTGATCTGGATTTAAACAGGAACGCAACAAAATACAAAGATAAGCATATACACAAAGATGCAGCGGAAATAATACTTCATTTCATTAATGGAAAATACCGAAATATGCTTACAACCAAAAATGGAAATAAACCAGCTAGGGAGATGGTAGCTTATCTCTGAGAAGAGATGTGGCGGCTACATGCCTCTGAACTGTTCCCCACTGTTACAATGAGGCTCGAAGGCCTATTTATTGTTTAGAAACAATGGAAAAACCTTCTCATTCCAAAACCTAACCCTAGAAGATGAAACACCAAATTGTGGGCCCTGTTTTGGGTAAATTGGTACATCAATTTCCCGGGGTCATAACTTTGGCATACGATCTCCGTTTGACGCGTATGATAGCTTGTTAGAAAGATCTATCCGAGAACTACCACTTTGGGAAGAGAAACATCGGTCCATGGACCCGTGTTTCCCCCAAATTTCCTAAAAAACGTCGTTTAGGGCCTCAAAACGGCTCTGGAAGTTCAGGACCCGAAAAAAACTACTAAAAATAGTAAATTGGCTACTATTACGGAAACTGAAAAACTGAAAGAGACAGTTGCGGGGGTCCGAATGGGATAGGTGGGTGGCCACCAACATCCACCTGGATCATGCTAGAATACATCAAGACAAATGTCGCAAAACCACAATAATTTAATGCCTAGAACCTTGCTCAGTGGAAGAAATATGTAGCCAAGGCAAGGAGAATATTATTTGAGGGAGTATGGGATCACATTGTCTCAATTATCCATGGGAAAGAAACTCCATTTGCAATGTGGAACGAACTGGCAGAATTTTTCGAGAATAGTAGTGACCACAGGAAGTTTCCTCTCAAGCATAAAATTTGAAATGTCAAGATGCAGAATAATGACACTATTCCACAATATCTGAGCAAGTTCACACAATGTCATGATGAACTTGGTGGGGTTGGTGTTAATGTTGTAGAAGATGACTTGGTAATCCTAACCTTTCTAGGCCTTCCCAAGAGCTGGCACAATTATCAAGATTTAGTGAAGGGGAGGGAGAAACTATTGAATTGGGAACACTTATGATCTAATTTGGTACAAGAGGAAATAAGGCGGAATATTAGAGATGGGACTTCATCCAATGGTTGTTGAAAAATCTAGGGCATGAATAGTTAAAATATTTCTCTGCTTGATAATTTCTTGTGATGCACTTTTACTTCTTATCTTATAGTATTTTCTTCATTATGTTATTATTGTGTTCTTTTCATTAAGACAATTACCAATATGCACAATAAAAGACAAGTGACACAATATGTAATCTTGTCAGCCAGGGCCAAAACCTCTCACCTCTTGAGAGTAAAACCTGATCAAAATTCTTCTTCTAGATCTTTAATTGATGATTACCAAGACCATGACACAAAACCTTGACTATAGTATCCTCCCAGGAACCTTGTCACTAACCTTGATGCTCTGCCTACTCTCTTTCTCGACTTTCCTCTTGATCTTGAACTGCCCTCCTAAGCTCCTTCTAGAGAAACTCGGTCTCTATCCTTCGCAATGGTCCCTTCTAGAGAATCTTGGTCTTTATATCTCTATCTCGGTCACCCATAAGAATCCTTCCTTTGCTTCCCACAAAGAAACCCCTTCTTTGTTGATCCAGAAGAATCCTTCTTCGCTGTCCCAGAAGAATCTCTTTTCGTTATACCCAAAAGAGTCCTCCTTTGCTTGCCCAAAAGAAACCTATCTTTGAATTGCCCCAAAGAAACCTTTGTCTCCATTATTTTCACTTCCTTTTGAAGCCTCTTTCTTCACACTTCTCTTGATCCCTTCTTCACAATTTTGTTTCCCTTCTACTTTGTACTTTTGCTTTTCGAGATCAAATCGAGTTTCCTCCCTGTAATGGAGGCCGAGTGTGGATATATATATATATATATATATATATATATATATATATATATACACACCTCATCATATGTCTTTTAGGCCAACATGATAGCTAGAGGTTAGGCTGACTTCTTCTAGCATGTTCTTCCATCGTTGTAGCCCAACTTGAAGAGGATGAGTGACAAGTTCTTGAAAGATACTTTACATAGAGAATATTGACCTTTTACAAAGTGTAACATGAATTCATTACATGACAATGACTCTAAAATTTTATGACTAGATGACAAATAAATCCTAAAGAATCTCAATACGATTCTTGACTCAAAAATAGAATCTCTTGCTCATGAAGAAAGTCAATACAATAATTTTATGTTTCTTATTTACATCTCATTACATAAAATCATAATTACATGTTGTTACGAAGACCAAACCTAGTTACACTTTTCAACACTCCCTATTAACTAAGGAGTTATTCATAATGGTACTTGGGCTTTGTCAATCAGAAGAATTTCTCATAAGAAGAATTCGGATTTGTAACTCATTTATATAGCATCATATCAACCAACATTGTTACATAGAAAGGTCTTGACTGAAAACCCCTTATCTCCACAAGATTTGAGCTCAATGCTAGTGAGACCAATGATTTATAGACACCCTCATCATTGTATCTCTCAGAAAATCCCTACCCAGGTACTCAAGGTGTGTTCCATGAGGACAATTCTTATCTTGAATTCCCCAACCCTCAAAGAATATCAGTCCTCCATGACTACTCTTTTTGTTGGATTCCCTATCTCATCCTCAAAGAGCATCATATGCGAAATGATTATCCAATCCTCCATTTTGTCTTCCCAGGTGAAGAGCAGAATGTCATGTCTATCTCTACTTCTCAAATAGGGAGGCCATATTCCAATAAGGAATGTACTCATTCCTATGTATGGAATGTACCTAAGCTCCCTCTTAGCTTAGGAATTTCCAAGTTTTCTTCCAAGTAAGAAACTTCTTTTTCAGGCTGCCTCTAGGGGCCTATAGAAGCTCCTCATGTGGAAAAACGCGTTGCCTAAAGAACTCCTCTCTTCTTCGATGTCATTAATTTATTTTTTCGTGGGGTCTTCATCTATCGGGGACTTCTTCATAGGGCACAGACCATCCATCACTTTCATCCATGAGTTAGTCATGTCCTAATCTCATCAGAAATGATCTATCATATTTTCCATCTAGGCTTTTCTTTATGTCATTTTTCCTTCATTCCATATTTCCAGAAGGATCTTACATCCTTCAATATGGTCTTCTTGGAATCCATCCACCGATCTTCCCTTTGGCAGTCCTACATAAACCCATCCAGATATTAGTTCAAAAATAGGAAATGAACACTTAAATCGAAATTACCTTTGTGATGGTATTTATTCATGACACCTTTTTGTAGGTATCAACATCCTACATGCATATTGACACGCCTCCCTAGATATCCATTGTTAAGGGTCTCTATCTTTTTCTAACTCCTATCAGAGTCTTCATATATTTTTGGGATATATTCTAGTTAACTCTTCTTGGTCTCAGATGTTAAATGCCTTCTAAATTTGTTGCATATTTTCACGATCTCTTCCTTTCTTTTCACACTTCATTCCCAATAGCTTCCAATCAGAGTTCCCAAATTGTAGTCAGCTTCCTCATTATTCACATGAGAACATATTATGTTGATTTTATCTAGTGTGACTTATGCTTTTCTACAATCTTTCGGAGGAGGATATCCTTTCTTCTTTTGATCATATTTCCCAATATGGAAATAGTGAGCCATATTATATGCAACCATATGAAATGACTTTCATAATAACCTATGTAAGCATGCATACCTCATCTTTCCATTAGTTCATCTAGACTTCCTGTAGAAGTTTCATTTGAACGAAATAACTTTTTCCTTTAGACTTGCTTTCTTGCTATGTCATCATATCATCATCCCTTCAATCCCACGAGTTGAATTCCTGATGAAATTCTTGTTTCCTTTCTTGGTGAATCCCTTGATAAGGATTCCATCATAGAAACTTGAGGATCTTTCTCACCTAGCAGATGTTTCTTTTGACTAATGTATGATGATCCCAGTTGATGATTACCTTTACTTCTTTCTATAAGTATCACTAGATGTTTCAATGAGGTTTCCAAGATCTCTCATTCTTTGTAAACAATAGAATTTATTCCATACATTCTTTCTGATTCCCATGTCATGAGCTCTTACTTTTAATTCTTCTATCATGATGCAATTTTCTAATCAGATGCATCCTATACTATTTACATTGCTTCCTATTTACAAGTAGAAAGTACCTACTTAGTGAAGAATATCATCTTAGTCATAGTAGATATATTTTACTTCTTCATTCTTAAACTTCTTTGTCTTAGACTCTTTCACTTTTTTAGTAATGCGGGCTTCTTCCCTATCCCTCTTGTCTTTACTATGATTAGGAAAATCTCTTTTATAGTGCCCAAGTCCATGACATCCATAGCATATTACCTTATCCACGTTGTTCCCTTTCTTTTTAGGACCGAACTTTCCAAATTTCCCTTTCTTTTTTCCATAGCAGCATATGCTTTATTATGCTCATTAAGTCTAACATCAACCTTTGCCTTCAGCCTAGTTTCTTCGATCTTACAGAGTGACCATATACCTTGAAATGGATTAGTTTATTTCTTTCCATATAAACTTGAAGTGAAGTTGCCCCATTCTTCCAGCAATGCATTGAATACCACTGTGGTCATCTCTCTATCAGACATGCTTCTCCCTGCTCTTGTAAATGATCTCAAATTTATGATATCCTCATAAGTATAAGGCTATTCCATCTTCCTTGTATATCTTTAGTTTGTAGAGTTCTTTCCTTAATGGGATTACTTCTCCTGTAGTACTTACAAAAAAAGAACTCTAACAATTTGTCATATATAGTTTTTTCAGTCTCCAACTTAGATACATATGGGATTAGAGAGTATTTTACAGATTATATAAGAATCATCTTGCTCTCACTTCTACCTTCATGAATCTAGCATGTTCTTGAGTATCTTATTTTGGAGGTTGTGTTATCGATCCCTTGATGTGATCCATGACCTCATTCACAATAAGATTTAGGTCTATCCTTTTCTTCCATGCAAGGAAATTTGTAGGCCCAACCAATTTATTTCTTTCCTTGCAAAAATATATTTTGTTATTATCAGATATAGTCATAGACTTACTTGAGAGATTGATGCTTTCTTCTTCCTTAATCTTGATGTTGATCGATGATTTGCTTCATGAGCGATTGATAAGAGAGCTTGATTCACAATCCTCCTTGAATGATTTAGTCTTCCTTATTTCTTGAAGATGGTTTCAAGACTCTTGATGGTGTAGATTCCTTCAATCTAGGGTTTTGAATATCTTGACCTCGGTAGAAATTTTAATATGCTATGCTCCTTCTTTGATGCTTGATGTATTATTGATTGGATGGCTTGGTGTTCTTCAACTTGCTTTGATCCTTCTATGAAGCTCGATTCTCATGTGTCAACTTGCTTTGAATGCCCCTTTCTTAGTTCAACACCTACGCTCTGATACCATGTTGAAAAATCTAGGGCATGAATAGTTAAAATATTTCTCTGCTTGGTAGTTGTTTATGATGTACTTTTACTTCTTAGCTTATAGACTTTTCTGCGTTATGTTATTATTATGTTCTTTTCATCAAGACAATTACCAATATGCACAATAAAAGATAAGTGACACAATATGTAGGCTTGTTAGCCATGGCCAAAACTTCTCACCTCTTGAGAGGAAACCCGATCAAAATTTTTCTTCTAGATCTTCAATTGATGAGTATCAAGACCATGCTATAGACCCTTGACTCTAGTATCCTCCCAGGAGCCTTGTCATTAACCTTGATGCTCTACCTCTTCTCTTTCTTGACTTTCCTATTGATATTGAATTGCCCTCCTCGACTCCTTCTAGAGAAACTCGTTTTCTATCCTTCACACTACTCCTTCTTGATTTCCCTAGAGAATCTCAATCTCTAGGATTTCACTGGTCTCTTCTAGAGAAGATTGGTCTCTAAATCTCTATCTCGATCACCCAAAATAATCCTTCCTTTTTTGCCCCAAAAGAAACCTCTTCTTTGTTGATCAGAAGAATCCTTCTTCATTGTCCCAAAAGAATCTCTTTTCGCTAATACCCAAAAGAGTCCTCCTTTGCTTGCCCAGAATAAACCTATCTTCGCACTGCCCAGAAGAAACCATCTTCTCCCTTCTTCACACTTCCTTTTGAATTTTCTTTCTTCGTACTTCTCTTGACCCCTTCTTTGTACTTTTGTTTCACTTCTACTTACACTTCTGCTTGTCGAGATAAAATCGAGTTTCCTACCTCTAATGGAGGTTGAGTCTAGCTATATATACACCTCATCATATGTCCTCTAGGCTAACATGATATATAGAGGTTACACTGACTTCTTCTAGCATGTTCTTCCATGATTATAGGCCGAATTGAAGAGGATGAGTGACAAGTTCTTGGAGGATACTTTACATAGACAAGATTGACCTCTTAAAAAGTGTAACATGGATTCATTATATGCTAATGACTTGAACATTTTATGACTAGATGAAAAATAAATCTTAAAGACTCTCAATGGGAGTCTTGACTCAAAAATAAAATCTCTTGCTCATGAAACGCATGAAGCAAGTCAATACAATAATTTTATTTTTCTTCTTTACATCTCATTACATAAAATCATAATTATGTGTCATTATGAAGATCGAACCTAGTTACACTTTTCAAGGGTGAGGATGAAGAAAACTTTGCATTGGTTGGAAAGGGAAAGAAGGGAAAGGGAAGAAATCTCAATCCAAACTAGAGTCTAGCCAAGGGGGCAAGAAGAAATATTTTTCCAAAATTAAATGCTTCCATTGTCATGAATTCAGGCACTATGCGACAAAGTTTCCACACAAAATGGAAAGCAAGAAGACCTTAGAAGGAGTAGTAGGTGAAGCCTTGGGTTCACAGTTCGAGCTTGAATTTACCCTTATTACATGCATGACTAGCACAATGATGGGGAGCATGTGGTACTTAGACTCTAGTGCCTCATTCCACATGACAAGGTATAAAGAGTTTTTCAGTGACCTAGAGGAGAAATACTTGTAGATGCACATCGAGCTGGGGGATGATGAAAGGTACATCACTATTGGGATTGGTACAGTCACCTTTCAGAGGGAGACGAGATCCCCTTTCAGACTCAAGGATGTCATGTTCATTCAGGGCCTAAAGAAAAATATCATCTCCGATGTAGTTTTGGAAGGCTGTGGTTATGATGTGATCTTGAGCAAAGTAAAGGAATTCCCAAGAGACATAACCATGAGATAGTTGAAGAAGATTGAGGTTCATGTGAAGAACATGTATAAACTAGATGTGGAAGACTGTGCTGCATTAAGGACAAAGGTGGAGAAGGTGTAGAACCACGATGTTGGTGAATTTTGGCACAAAAGACTTGGCCATTTGCATCATGGCGCGTTAAAGATTATGCAACAAATAACCACTGGCCTCCCCAAAGGAGAACACGAGTAGCAATATGTATGCAAAGGATGTAATTTGGTAAAGTACACAAAATCCACATTCCATGATTAGGATAACAAAGCACATGCAGTGTTGGAAAGGATCCACTCTAATGTCTATGGACCTTTCTCGACATTCACCACTACTAAACAAAAAATATTTTATCATTTTTATTGATGAATTCTCACGAAAGTGCTAGATCTTCTTCATGCAAAATAAAGATGAGTTCTCCAAGTTCGTAGAATTCAAGGCACTGGTTGAGAAAGAAACTAACAAGAAGGCGAAGGCTCTCAGGAATGATAATGGAGGAGAATGAATTCAAAAATTTCTGTGTGAAAGAAGGCATTCGACAAGAGTTGACATCACCCCACAATCCACAGCAGAATGGGGTGGCTGAGAGAAATAATAGCAACATTGTGGGAGCAGCGAGGGCGATGTTGCATGACAAAGGCCTACCTCTGCATTTGTGGGTTGGGGCATGCAACACAACAGTCTATTTGCATAACCAGTGTCTCCATTGGATTCTAGGCATGATTACACTGGAGGAGGCCTTCTCAAGGA
Source organism: Pinus taeda (assembly GCA_000404065.3). Taxonomy (NCBI): domain Eukaryota; kingdom Viridiplantae; phylum Streptophyta; class Pinopsida; order Pinales; family Pinaceae; genus Pinus; species Pinus taeda. The sequence goes on from APFE030741731.1 coordinate 159,063, forward strand.
GAAAGCCGGATGTGTCGCACTTCAGGATTTTTGGAGCCTCCGTTTACTGCCATATCTCCACAGAATCAAGGAGGAAGCTTGAGTTGACAACAAAATTGGGGGTATTTTTGGGTTACAGAGAAACTCCCCACAACTACTGTGTGTACTTTCCATCACTCATAAAGATAGTTGTGTGAATAGATGTAAATTTTGATGAGGAGAAAGTGACGCGGTGCTCCCTTGAGAGGGAGCCTCAAATCGAACCAGAAGAGGAGATTTTAGATCCAAAGTAGGAGCCTTAGGAAGTGGAGGAACCACAAATTGAGGAGCAGAGAATGGAGACAACCACTCAATTAGAACCATCTAAAGAAGGAAGAAAAAGGACCAGGGAAGCTAAGAGACTTATGTAGGATGTGAGGGAGAATGTGGGAGCTCCTTCAAATTTGTGTAGGCAAAGAAGGTTACCTGAACAGTACACTGGCTACATGGCTTTATTGACAGATCTTGTAGAGACTAAGCCATCCTCTTTCGAGGAAGCAATGGATAAAATTGTATTGGTTGATGCAATGATGGAGGAATAGAAATCCACTATAAAGAATAGTGTTTGGGAAGTGGTCCCTGTTAACGCTCCAGCAAACTCTCCTAGGTTGCAGCTCAGAGATGCCTGGTAGCATATAATCTTTAATATTGTTCTCTGAACAATTAGAATAAATGATGGTTTGGATCAATCCAGATAACCATTTCAACTATGTTTTAACTCAAGACATGCATGAACACCCTCAGCTTACAAGGCTTTAGACCACTAATGCTCAATAGTTTGTAGATTCGATGCATGGATGGAGAATATTGACCATACCGGAAGATGCATACATAAACATAAATGAATGGCTAGCTATAGGCAGCAATGCATAAATGTAAATGAATGGCTAGCTATAGGCAGCAAAAGAGAATACTGACTGTACCGACGGATGCATATATGACCACATATGAATGGCTAGCTACTGGCAGTAAAGAAGCTTGCAAATCTAATTCATCAACGCAGAGATAAGATGACAGTTATCTGGCATTAGACACAAAAGAAACATGAATGACCTAGTCAAGTGAAAGCTTAGAGAAGAAGAGAAAGTGGACATTGAACATATAACAACAAAAGAAGCCTGTATTACTAATGAATGAAGATGAGAAGCTTGAGTAGAAAAGTCTCATTAGTTTCCAGAAATTGAACCCATATTACATCTTTCCTTCAGCTATTTATATCCTGTTTACAATGCTCCTAAGCTTTAAGAGGCTCAGAGTCTTAATCTATCCACTCTGTCCCTTAACTGTTTGATTCCCTCTACGGGCAAGCATGGCTTGGAGGTTTTCACCTTCTGACAGGGGAATAACCACATTAAGATATTTTGGATATTTTGTTGCATTGTCTGGGAGATCTCTCATGCCAGAGATGCCTCATAATGTTTGTTGTTGTGGCTAGTCATGCTTTGATGCATTGTGCTACTCCATGACTGCTTTGTCAGTTTGGGGTGAGATGTGCATGCTGTGGATCTTTCTATTCCCCTTCTGGCCTTTGTTATTTCCTTTCCGGTCTCTGTCTCCCTTTGAATGATGGAATGGTTATTCGAGCCTCTATGATCTCTTTAAAATACGTAATAATGATTGTTTTCTGTTCTATACAGAAAACGTTGTAATATTGAGAAATCCCGCCCATTCTGCTTCTATAGGACTTAAAAAATCCTTAGATATGGTTTATTTTCCTCTCAGATCCACCCTTGCCGTGATAACACATCTCCACCATTGATCTAGGAGTCCTAGATCCAATGGTGGTGATCCATTTCGAGCACCTCTTTTGTACTGGAGTTAACTACCCGATGAGGGCAGTTTCTCTCTCCTCATCTTGGACATGTGGCAGTCTCTATATGGAATCAAGCAGAACTCAGCCTAAACCACTTACTGCCCCTGGCTCCCCCGAAATCCTGCCAGTTTCGGGATTTCTTTGTGTTTCAAAAGTGCACAAAAACATTGAAAATCATTAAAAAATGGACTTTGGCCGACTTCAAAATATATATATTTCACTTCCAGACCCTTTCGGGTCTGGACTTCATTGCTATTGGCATTTCCCTATTTCCCTATGTATTTAATTATATAACGAAATATATGGAAAATGCATTAAAACCATGGCTTACCTACGGAACTCAAATGTTATGAAATATTGTTTATAATACCATCGGGTTCACAAATCGGGTTGCACACAAACATGTAAAGGCTGCACCCATTGGTTTTCTCGATTACAATCTGCCAATGCGATGTGGCCGTCAATCTACGCACATGATCGATGGTCCAAATTGAATCTCTGATTGTGATCGCTCATTTCATATTGTCTGCACCGATAACTGTCGACTCGCCTTCACCGATTGTGACCCGCTGATCCAATCATCAGCGATCGCTGATCGGCGGTGTCCAACGTCGATTACCACCGCTCACCTATGCTGATTAGATCCACCAATGTGATCCACTACTTAGATTTGGGTCATTGATAGGCCAGATCTAACAGCTGATGTGCCTTCTCAATTCTAAGCCTGCGATAATGGTTTTTTGACTATTTTAATGTGTTTTTTGCCTCCTGATAGTGCATTTTTTCCCTTCCAAGGGCTCTCCTCCCTTGCTTGTTTCGATCTTTGGATGATCTTAAGCACTTTTGCAGACTTAGGGAGTGATTTGGAGCATATTTGGATCCATTTGCATGCTTTTAAGCGAACTTTGGAGACTTTGGGAGTGTTTTAGATCCATTTTTGGGCCAAACGGCAACAAAGCTAACACTGGCTCCTTCTGGGGATGAAAGCCTCCTATGAGGTTTCAAGAACTACAGAACAATGCCTTTCCTATAAAAACAATATCAAATCTTCCTCCTAGTGTTGCATTGGGCATGGAATCTATTTAGCATGAAATAAAAACTTGAAAACAACATATTTACAATACCAAGGCTTGAAAGCCTTAACTGAAATAAAGTTCAAAGAACAACCCATTGATTGGGCCATCAAAAACATCTCCTCCTTCCTTTAATGTATCCCTTTTGAGAAAATAATCACCAAACTGAAAATTGACCCTTTTTCCCTTTCTATCAAAGGTTTCTTTCTCTTGGTTAATGTGCATAGATTCAACAAAATCATCAAAGACTTGCAAAAGCCTATTGATTTGATCCTCTACTTAAAAAAAATTCCAGCATTTGGTATTATCAGGTAGAGATGATCTATATTTCACATCATCTTTGTATGCTTTCAGCCTTGGACATTTTTCTTGGAAGGTTTTGTACACCTGCTGAATGATAAGGTCTGCTTCATACTCTGTTGTGTGACCTGAAAAGTTAATATGAAAGATGAATCAATGCATTCTTGTGTGGGGAACACAAGGACTTCACCTATTCCTGCAGCTTCCTTAGAGGAAGCCCCATCAAATAACATGTCCAAAATATGTGGGCCTTCTTCCTCTGTGATATAGAAAACTGGTTTTTTAAGCTACGTAGAGGCCAACTAATAAGGCTTGGTAATGTCAAGATCGAGCTTATCCATGACAGCCTTGGGAATTGGATTATGGCTAGCTCCAGTGTCCTGAAGGCAACTACGAAGGATTTTATCATGAATAGTTAGAGAGACATAGAATGATGGGGAGCTGTCTCCACAATTTTCAATCATTGGGCTGGGAATAACAACTGGTTGGTCATCTTGTAGATTTACATAGTTAGTGAAAGCTTGGATGGCATTAGGCTCAAGAGCCTCAAAGATAGATTTCTTAAAGGACTCATTTTTCACTGGTTCAATCCGAGGCATAGGTATTCTTGTATTCTGAAATTTTGATTGAAAACTGGAAGAAGAAGGGGACTTGTCAAGGCCTCTTACCTTTATTGCTGGAGCTTTGAGGATGATAGGATCAACTACTGGTTTATTCTACTTATTAGCTTGTTGTTCTGCAGGGACAACAACTTTATGAACAAGAGTCTCCTTGAAATTATTCATCTTCGACCTCAGATTATATTGGTGCTGATCTTCAGTGTGTAGAACAACTTCACCATCCCATTCTTGGCTGATCTAGTTGTTGAATAATGACTTCTCATAGGTAGCTTTGGTTAAAAAAGCGGCGTTGCCTTTGTCTTCCATACAATGGATCTCATCATCTTCTTCAAACTTCTCTTCTTCCATGACTGCATTTTGAAAAGGAGTCTTCACCCTTTGGTCTTAATTGGCATCTTTATTTCTTTGCAAAATCTACAATTGCTCATTTGCTCTTCTATATGGATTTGGATTTGGAGGAGAAAAGATATTAGGAACCCTTCCTTTCCCAGAATGCTACACAACCTTTAATTTGGAAACTTTAGAGGCTAATGACTCTATCATCTTGGCCATTTTATCGATCTTGGGATCTGAAGATGATGAGGACTTGCCCCTCTATCTCCTTCTATCAACATTTCCTTTGAGCTTTTCTACAACCATGATGTTTGATTCTACTCCCAGGGCTACATCTTTCATATTAGCCAAAGAAGCACATCACCTATCCCTCAATAGTAAATAGAAGTTAAAATCAAAGGCACTAGCATAGATGAGTCTAGTAGAGGTAGTGGCAGGTTTCACTTCAGCTGGTATCTTGCTGTACATGCAGTTAAAGCTCTTATTAAAATCAGACAATTGCTCACTATTTCCCCTTTTTAAGTTCCGAAACTCAGTGTGGTAGTAGAGGAGATCCTTCTTATCCCCCCAATGCTTTAGGAATGCATCATCTAAAGCTTCAATATCTACTATAGATCTTGGGGTTAGTTCTCTGAACCATTTTCTAGCCTCTCCATCTAGGCTTTGGACAAAGACTCTCATCCAAACATCATCTTCACTAATGTCCAGGTTATCAACATAGCTATAGAATGACTCAAGATGTTCTTCAACTAAAACACCTTCAGTCCCAGTGAACTTGGGCATATACTTTTGATATTATCTAGTAGGCATAACATTTAAAGGAGTGGGTAGTATTAGAGGTCCATACCTAGCAGCTATGATTCCTTCCATTTTGATAGGTGCTTGTGGACTTGCCATAGTTGTGGTGGCTATGAGGGTACTAGAAGTTTGAATGACAGAGGCCTAAGGAGTGATTGATAGGACTAAAGGATTATGATGGATACGAGGTGAGGTTTCCTTTGGGCTTATAACAAAAGGAGAACCTAAAGAATAAGGAGCTTTATGAATCTCTAAGAGTTTTTCTTCAATGCTAGTATTAGATGCTATACTCTCAACATGTATTTGTTTTATTACAATACTTGCTTGAATAGATATAGGAGATTGTTTAGGTTTACCTGAACCTGATGCTCCTTTCTGCAATGCCTTTCTTTCTTTGATGATCTTTTCAGGGTCAGGCACTGGGTTAGCTTGTGACATCTGAGGATTTCTCCAAGTATGCCTCACAAACTGAGCCAGAACTATGATGTGGAGTCGCCAAGAGGTTCGACCTCTAGTAGAGTCGCCAGATAGATGATTACAACCAAAAATGTGCCCAGACTTTCTCTATCATCAAAGCTAGATCCATGTCATTTCCCAAGGAAGTTGAGCTTCAGTTTCCTCTCCCCGATAACAACGCCAATTATGTTAACACTTCAGGAAACTCTCCTAGGTTGTAGCTCAGAGATGCCTGGTAACATATAATCTTCAATATTGTTCTCTGAACTATTGGAATAAATGATGGTTTGGATCGAGCCAGATAACCATTTCAACTATGTTTTAACTCAAGACATGCATGAACACCTTCAGCTTACAAGGCTTTAGATCACTAATGCTCAATAGTTTGTAGATTCAATGAATGGATGGAGAATACTAACCATACCGACAAATGCATAAATAAACATAAATGAATGGCTAGCTACATGTAGCAAAAGAGAATACTAACTATACCGGTAGATGCATATATGAACACATATGAATGGCTAGCTACAGGCAGTAAAAAAGCTTGCAAATCTAATTCATCAACGCGGAGATAAGATGACACTTATTTGGCATTAGACACAAAAGAAACATGAACGACCTGTTCAAGTGCAAGCTTAGAGCTGAAGAGAAAATGGACATTGAACATATAACAACAAAAGAAGCTTGTATTACTAATGAATGAAGATGAGAAGCTTGAGTAGCAAAGTCTCATTAGTTTCCAGAAATTGAACCTGTATTACATCTTACTTTCAGCTATTTATAGATTGTTTACAATGCTCCTAAGCTCTAAGAGGCTCAAAGTCTTAATCTATCTACTCTGTCCCTTAACTGTTTGATTCCCTTTATGGGCAAGCATGGCTCGGAGGTTTTCACCTTCTAATAGGGGAATAACTGCATTCAGATATTTTGGATAGTTTGTTGCACTGTCTGGGAGCTCTCTCATGCCAGAGATGCCCCATAATGTTTGTTGTCGTGGCTGTGTCGTGTTGTGTTGCATTGTGCTTCTCCATGACTATTTTGTCAATTTGGGGTGAACTGTGCATGCTATGGCCCTTTTTATTCCCCTTCTGGCCTTTGTTATTTCCTTTCCGGTATTTGTCTCCCTTTGAATGATGGAATGGCTATTCGGGCCTCTGTGATCTCTTTAAAATGCTTAATAATGATTGTTTTCTGTTCTATACAGAAAACGCTGTAATACTGAGAAATCCAGCCCATTCTACTTCTTTTGGACTTAAAAAATCCTTAGATATGGCTTATTTTCCTCTCAAGTCTGCCCTTGCAGTGATAACACATACCCACCATTGATCTGGGAATCCTAGATCCAATGGTGGTGTTCCATTTTGGGCACCTCTTTTGTACTGGAGTTAACCGCCCAATGAGGGCGGTTTTCTCTCTCCTCATCTTGGACACGTGGCAGCCTTTGTATGGCATCAGGAAAAACTTGGCCTAAACCACTTACCTCCCATGGCTCCCTCAAAATCTTGTTAGTTTTGTGATTTCTTTGCGTTTGAAAAATGCACCAAAACATTGAAAATCATTAAAAAATGGACTTTGGCAGACTTCAAAATATATATATTTCACTTCCCAAACCCTTTCAGGTCCGGGCTTCATCGCTATCGGCGCTGCCCTATTTCCCTGTGTATTTAGTTATATAACAAAATATATGGAAAATGCATTAAAACCATGGCTTACCTGCGGAACTTAAATGTTATTAAATATTTTTTATAATACCGTTGGGTTCACAAATCGGGTCGCACACATATACATGTAAAGGTTGCGCCCCTTGGTTTTCCCAACTGCGATCTGCCGATGCGATGTGGGCAGTGGATCTGTGCGCATGATCGACAGTCCACGATGAAGTGTCGATCACGATCTCTCATTTCATACTGTCTGTGCCAATAACCGCTCACTCGCCTTCACCGATTGTGACCCGTCGATCCGATCATCGGCGATCGCTGATCGGCGTTGTCTAGCACCGATTACCACTACCCACCTGTGCTGATTAGATCTGCCAATGCGATCCACTGCTTAGATCTAAGCTGTTGATCGGCCATATCTAACGGCTGCCGTGCCTTCTTAGTTTTAAGCTTGTGATAATGGTTTTTTGACTTTTTAATGCATTTTTTGCCCCTCGATAGTGCATTTCTGCCCTTCCAAGGGATCTCCTCCCTCGCGTGTTTCTATATTTGGATGGTTTTAAGCACTTTTGCAGACTTAGGGAATGCTTTGTAGCATATTTGGATCCATTTGTGTGCTTTTAAGCAAATTTTGGAGACTTTGGGAGTGTTTTGGATCCATTTTTGGGTCAAACTCCAACAAAGCTAATAGTCCCAAGACTAGCAGATAAATCAGTAGTGGGTTCAAGATGGATCTTCAAGGTGAAGCAGGGAACAGATGAAAGCATAGAGAAGTATAAGGCTAGATTTGTGGCCAGGGGGTATTCTCAAGTTGATGGAATTGACTATGAGGAGACATTTTCTCCTATAGAAAGGTACTCATCCATTAGATCAATTATTGCACTAGCTACACAAATAGGGTGGAATCCACCAGATGGATGTAAAAACAACATTTCTCAATGGAGTTATTTAGGATTAGGTGTACATCGATCAACCAAAAGGTTTTGACACTTTTTATTGGGAGTTTCATGTGTACAAACTCAAGCGAGCATTGTATAGTATCAAAAAAGCACCCTATGCTTGGTACACCAGGATCGAAAACTATTGCACTAGTTTGGGATTCACCAAAAGTGAAGCAGATGCAAACCTCTATCACATCTTGGTAGAAGGTAAATTGCTTATTATTTTCTAATATTTTGATGATTTGATTTTAACAAGTGATGAGCAGCTAACCAGATCTTGCAACAAGGACCTTGCAAGGAAATTTGAAATGAAGGTTATGGGTCTCATGCACTACTTCCTCGTGTTTGAAGTATGACAAGGTGATGGGGAATTATTTGTCTCTCAAGGAAAGTATGCAAATGAGATATTATAAAGATTCTGCATGGAGAGTTGTAAAGCCATGGAGACACCTTTAGTGACCAACTAGAGGGATGAGGATGCCACTTCAAGTGAAGAAGTGGATGCTACCATTTAATGACAACAAGTGGGTTCACTCATGTATCGTGTGAACACAAGACCAAATATGTGATATGAAGTCAACCAGCTGAGTCAAGATATGTTTAGGCCAACCAAACTATTTTGGAAGGAAGCTAAGCATGTTTTACAGTACCTCAGAGGTACTAATCAGTTTGGACTATGGTACAAACGGTAAAAGGGAGTGAAGTTGTGTAGCTTCATAGATGCAGATTGGGAGGGAGTCCATCAGACTGAAATAATATAATAGGTGGAATTTTAAGTGTTGGGTCTGCAGTTATTTCTTGGTATAGCAGGAAGAAAATATTTGTGGCACTTAGCTCGATAGAAGCAGAATACATGGTTGCAAGTCAAGCAACATGTGAGGAGATCTAAATGAGAAAGATATTGTTGGACTATTTGGTTAGATGATGGATTCAACTGTGATCTACTGTGATAATCAAAGTTGCATCAAGCTCTATGAGAATCGTGTATTTCATGATCGATGTAAGCATACATATATCGAGTATGACCATTTACTGGATTGTGTTCAAAGGTGGATAATGTTGCTACACTACATTCTGATAGAGGAACAAGACATTGACATTTTGACAAAATCCTTGTCAAGAGGGAAATTCGAGTTCCACAGGTACAGGATAGGGGTGGTTGATAATCCTTTTCTTGCTGAGAGGGAGCATTGAAAAATGCAACAAGAAATTCTCAATTTGATTTTTCCTTGATTAAATTGAGAAAATTCGAATTTCCACATCAACAGACAACTTGGATGCAATTATCTTGTGTGACATGGCTTGTGTTACCCAATTTACTCAGTAAATTCAAGTTGGAGGAGTTAGAGTTCAATTAAGCATGTGTGATTGCTAATTTGTAGCAATCAAAGTTAGTTATCTCAAGTTGTTTTCTGTTAAACTAGTTGCAACTGTTGGAGGAACTAATGGAACGTTAGTTGTGCAATGGGACTTCACTCAAACTCAGTGATCATCTACTTAATTGATCAATAAATCCAAAATAGACAGTGCATGTAGAGAATTCAAGTTCCCCAGTTGTGGTGGAGATTCCAAGGCAGTGTAACATCAGTTGTAGACTAGTCTTGAGTGTACAAGTGTTGCATGCAGTCAAATGATCAACCTTGGGAATTGTACAATAAATTTTGGAGAAATTCCTAAATAATAGTGGCCTAATTTCCCAAGGAATTTTGCAAGGAAATAGGGGCTCAAGCAGAGGCAAAAATTGACTAAGTCTGGGTCAAATCTTCTCAGTGAGCAGAGAGATATGTTATTCACTTGCAGGTTGTGCTCAGTTAAGAAAAGCAATTGTAATACATCTATATTCATCAGATTAATGCAAGCAAACAATTGGGGCTTTTAGCAGATTGCTTTCTCTAGGAAAAATATTATGTGCATGTGTGTTATATCTTATTGCATATCTGAATTTTTTTTTCTAGATTGTGAATTAACTTCTACAGAGTAGTAGAGTAGGTTTGTGTCTAGTGATTTTGATTAAAACTTCATGAGCAGTTGAGAATTGAAACCATAATTTCTACATGTTCGACCTCCTTTTGAACACATTTGAGGCATATCCACACTCTTTTCATGGTTATCTTTGTAGCACAAGACACACATACTTAATCCATAGTTTCTTGATCACTTTGGTGGATGCTTTCTTACTAATCTTAGTTTTTTGGCATGTATTTTAATTGTATTACAACCTGTTGCAAAGGGTTATTGGGTAGAAAATGGGTAATTGACCTATTGTGCCTAGATTTATGGCATTAAACATTTAACTAGTGCACAAGCCTATTGAATAAATTGAGGATGAATACCTTGACTAGAAGTTGTGTGAAATTTTTTAATTGAATCAGGGCACCAAAGTTATTTCCAAGGGCCAATATCAGATCTTTACACCTCTTGTTTTCATCACACAAATTTTGTCTTGTTCTGTGTAATGAGGACTGAGGGTATACGCTTTTTTTTTTACCAATGATCAATGTGAATTTGTTGTGGCATAGTTGCATTATTATATTGATAACCTAAAGTTTTGAAGCTAAATTATAGTGCGTGGGCATATGAGGTTACTTAAGTCATAGATTCAAGACCTACTAAATGTTGTGGTAGCTTTACAATTTGAATAAGGGTTTCATATCAACACCTATTCATCAAGGTCATATCTCTCGCAAGGAAGATTCATCTTCAACAGTTGAGGAAGAAGCTGAGACAATCAGTCTTGCAGTAAAATCACATATTTCAGGCATCAAAAGTTCAAGGTACATTTTGATCAGTTGCATTGACACATATTTCAGCTACATTTTTTGAAGAAGTTTGTTCTCATTATATATCTAAATAACTTATTAGCAGAAAGGTTTTTATTGGATTTGTAAGTGGGTCATTGTCCCTGATATGGGAGCCCACAATATATCTATCTATCTTGTTTTCAGGGTGGAAAGGTGGTGCAAGGCAAGAGAGTGGAGTTTCCTTCAGGTTGGAGCCTAAGAACATTTCAAGGTGATAGGGTGGTGTTAGGGAAAGTTGGATCTTATTGGGTGTTGGAGCATCATATCAATTGTAGTTGATAAACCAAGACATTGGAGTGTCCTACCACTTGGAGCTAGTAAAAAAGGGTGTAGCAACATCCTTTCAAGAGTTGTAGCTTCCTAATAAATTGAATGTTTTTATAGAGTAGTATGGATTTGGGGCTTCCTCCTCAGTTGTGGCTAAAAAATTATGCAGTCGTAAATTATATTTGAAAAGCGTTTGATGTTTTTTCTCCAGGAAGGTTTTCCAACTAAACAATTGTTGTGTTTTTTTCTTGTGATGTGTTTATTAATGTTCTTATTACTCTAAAATTTAAAAATTAACTAATTGTAAGTGAAATACTCATTCACCCCCCCCCGGCATTTCCAAAAATCTATATCTGAGAAGGTTCCTTCACAAGAAGTTAACCACTACAAGGGAGCTCATGAAATGCAAAAAAATTAGACTTCTAGTATTTTATGGAGAAAACTATTCATTTTCAAGTGGAAGATGAAATCATATGTGCAAGCATAAGGGTATGATGTATGGAAATTCATAATGACTAGTTATAAAGAACCATTGACTCTATCAGATGAGGTAGGTAAGAAGATTTATGATAGTAATGCTAAATACATAAGTTCTATTTTTAATGGTTTAACAAAGTCGGTATATGTTAAAGTAATGTACTGCAAATCAACGAAAGAAGTCTAGGATAATCTCCAAAATATTTATGAACGGGATTTTTGGGCATTGGATAATCTAGCACTCCTCACGTGTTTTGTGACATGTGCTTAACTGTGTCTCATGGATATGTTAGTTCTAGTGATGCATCCATTTACTGACACCTACAGGTTTTGGTGTAACAAAAATCATGATTCTAACAAGTGGTATCAGAGACAATGGTCTCGAGTTCAAATCATGCTAGGCTTGTGTTGGGGGGAGATTGTTGGGCATTGGATAATCCAATGCTCCCATATTTTCTCACGACATGTGCGTAACTGCCTCTCATGGATCCATTAACTTTGGCGATGTGCCTACATACTAACACCCGCAGGTTTTGGTGTAAGGACAATCATGATTCCAACACAGACAAAAAGGTCAAGGAGGCCAAGCTTCATACTTTTAGAGGAAAATTTGATGAGTTGAATATGAATGAAGATGAAAATATTGCAACTTACTTTCTCCGAGTTGATGAAGTAGTAAACACCATAAAAGGATTGTGAGAACGAATGGAAAGGAAGTAGTTGTCCAAAAAATATTGAGATCACTTCTAATGAGATTTGATGCCAAAGTCTCAGTACTAGAAGAAGATCGAATTTAGAAAATGCCATCATGGATGAGCTACATGGAATACTTACTACTTACAAAATGAAAATAAAGCAAGAGAATCCATCTAAAAGAGAACCAACTTTTACGACATCCACGAAGGCAAGGAAAAGAAAACAACAATCTAAGTCAAGCCCTAGTTGCAGTAGTAGTGAAATTTCAGATGAAGAGATAGTGAACTTTGTGAGGAAGAGAGCTCATCATTTCTTTAAAAGATCTTAAGGTTGAAAGAAGAAATGTCAAAGCACTGGAAGTTGAACTAAGATAATGAGGGAACATACAAAGTACCTTAATAAGAAGCCCAAATGGAAGAGGCCAGAAAAATTGAAGAATCACTCAAAAGAGAATTGGAAGAAAGCAGTAAGACAAGGGAAGATTTGGAAGCAAAGATATTCTCTCTACGAAAGGAAACATAGAAAATAATGTCCAACAAAACTTTGTAAATAACACCAAAGTATTGGATGAAATCATTAGCGTCCAAAGGCCATTCAGTGACAAGACACAATTAGGCTACAAGAAAACATTTGTGAATGGCTCAAATTCCTCAATGATAGAAAAGGAAGATGAACATAAAAATTATGCAAAAATTATTATGGGTTCCATCAAGGAGGAGGAAAGCTTGCCAACAAAGAAGATGGTTCAAGAGACACTGAATCAATGGCCCATAATGATAAAATCTCAAGAAGAAGGCCTTTGGATAACAACATCACAAAGAAGATCTCCTCCTCTCAAGTATCAAACCATATTTCTCGATGTTTCCTACTTTTGCCATAATCTTGGACATAAAGTTCTAAAATGCAAAGCCTGTGCTAGGAACAAAATCAACTTTGGATGTTACTGCAGGAATGATTATCCCATAAAATCTTGGAAGATTAAAAACATAATTGTAATAGGTTTGGATACTTGAGTAATGAAGTAGAATGCTACAAATGCAAAAATTTTAGACATATAGCTAAAGAGTGCAAGTTAATCACTCCTCCAAGGGAATCACAACATGCAGTCAAGGCTCCTCCAAAAGTTTGGAAAAAGAAAAACAAAATTTATGCCATTTCTTTAAAGGCTCAAAGCAATAAAAGTGTCTGGTATGTCGATAATGGTTTCGAACACATATGCCATGGGATAAGAAAAAAATGGTATCTCTACAAGAAGATAGTGATGGAATAGTCTCGTTCGGAAATGATGGATCTGCAAAGATTATAGGAAAAGGTAAAGTTAAACTCGGTAGCAAGAAAGATACAACAAAGGATGTGTTACTGATAGAAAAATTGAACTAAAATATACTGAGTGTGATTCAAATGTGTGATCAAGGTTACACATTTTTTGAATCAAAGAAATGTGCAATAAGAAGGGATAAATTAGATAGGTTGGTGGAAACAACAACAAGAAATCCAAATGATGTATACACCTTGGATGAGATTAGAAAGGAAGGTTGTTTTCTGGCTAAATAAAATGAAAGCTGACTCTAGCACAAAAGGATGGGACACATGAACTTCGACAACCTAGCCAGGATCAACAGAAAGGAATTTGTGAGAGAAATGCCAAAGATTTCAAAACCAACTATCACTTCATGTAATCACCATATGTTGAAATATGTAACTAGGTTTCGTCTTCATAATTAAATTTGTACTCATGTATTTATTGTAAAGAAAAAAATAAATTTATTATTGTTGTTCTTGAGTCATGGGTTTCATGCTCAAGATTATTTGTTTTATAAGTCAAGCACCCATTGAGTGCTTCTAGGGCATGTCATTGAGTCTACAAGTCAATTGAATAATTCTCATGTATGGAAAACCTATTTGGGCATGTTACATATTATAAAGAAAATTTATTTTAGTCAAATCTAGAGTCGAAATACCCTCGAAGACCTCTTCATAGTGCAAAGAACAAGTTGACTTAGGGATAGTGACAAGTTATGCTATAAGGTGTGACAAGAAGCCTATATATAGGAGCATTCGACCTAATTTGAAGAACACATCCAAGACACAAACAAGTTAGATTGAAAGCAAGAAGAAGGTCAAGAGAGGAGCGAAGATAAGGAGATCTAAAGGAAGAAGAAAATTGAAATATTTCTAATCAATTTTGGGCTAAATATCCTCACATGTACGAGATCTAGGGCATCATATTTATTACAAAAAGGATGAGTTGAAAAAGAAGCTAAGTTTTTGTGACAAGAAGACTCTATTTTCAAGCCAAGTTCCCAAGGAGGAATAACTTATCCAAGAGAAGAAGAGAAGGATCTCAAATCTACTCCGAATTGTGCACATGTGTGGAACCAAAGAGAATTTTAGGTAGGTCGAGAATTTTCACAAGATAGGCCAAAAATTGCAAGAAGAGAGGTTGAAGTTGCATTCAGGTTGTAGGTCCAAAGGAAGTTGAAGCTTCTATAAGGAAAGTTGACTTAGTTTTACTTTTTAGGAAGGAAGGGAGCACACCAAGAAGTTTGACTTGGTCTTGGATGTTGAAATATGTAACTAGGTTTGACCTTCATAATGACATATGTAATCATGATTTTATGTATCTGATTTAAAGAGAAAATAAATTTATAATTGTCATTCTTGAGGCATGGGTTTCATGCTCAAGGGAAATTTATTTTTAGGTCAAGCACCCATTGAGTGCTTCTAGGGCTTGTTATTGAGTCTACAAGTCAATTGAGTCATTGTCATGTATGGAAGACCCCTTTGGGCATGTTACATATTGTAAAGAAAGATTATATGAGTCACAAATAGAGTCAAAGACCCTCCAAGACCTTATCAAATAAGTAGCAACAAGTCAACCTACATGAAGGGACAAGTCGGCCTTAAGTTAAAAAAATTTACCCATCAAAAGCCTATATAGAAGAAGGAATGCGACCTCATTTGGACACTCTCTCAAGTAAGTTTGGTATCCTTGAGATAGAATATAGAAAAGGATGAAAAATAAGAAGAAGAGAAAGATCAAAGTTTTGGACCTCTCTCTCTCTTGTGTTAGGGTTTCTACAATTTTTGGGAAAGTCAAAGTGTTGGATAGTTGTTGTGATCAAAGTTGCAGAAGAAACTATTGGGTCGAAGTTCCAGAAGAATATGTTGGGTCAAAGTTATAGAAGAAAATATTGGGTCAAATTTCTAGAATAAATTGTTGGGTCGAAGTTGCAGAAGAAACTGTTGGCTTGAAGTTCCAAAAGAGCTTGTTGGGTCAAAGTTCCAGAAGATATTGTCAAGTCGAAGTTCTGGAAGAAATCCCATCAAGGAGAAAGGTTGACTTGGTCATGGAGGGGTATTTATCAAGGGTCTTAGGTCTTGGAATTCATCATATGAAGATTCAATAAGAAGAAAAGAATTATTGTGGGTTTTCCTCTCAAGTGGAGAGGTTTTGGCTCTAGCTGGTCACCTACATCTTTTGTCCTCTTGTCTCATTGTTATTTATGATTTGGTAGATTTTGATGATAATAACATTAAATGTAATAAATATAAAGAATAATTTAATCAAGTTAATAAGAAATACATCATAATCCGTTATCAAAGTAAAATAAATCACCTAATCTAGCTGCCCTAGATTTCTCAACATGATATTAGAGCTAAGGTGACTACGCCAAGGAAAGGCAACTTAAAGAAGGACCATCAAAAGGAGTATCAAGAAAGGTCAAGACATCAAAGAGTACATTGAATTATTAATAAGAGATACATAAGGTTCAAGCAAAGGAGTATCAAGAAGGACTATTCATCTAAAGGATCATCACATCTCAAAGAAGAGAAGATCTCAAAACCCTAGCTCATTCAAAGAAAGGTTCTACACTTGAAGCATTCTTGATAAGCTCACATCATCATCATAAATAACATATCTCAAGGACCCTACCTCCAGTCAAAGAATAACTACACATTGAATCATATTGAAGTCTTTATATCCAGGGGAATCAGGAAGAAGAATTGCCATCATCATTAAGGAATCAAGGTGATATCCCTCTTCTTGAGTCAAGGATCATTAAAAAAACATACTTGAAGGAAGGCATCTTCATCAAGAAGGTATCTTCTATTATCAACATCATCGAGAAAGACATCAAGTGGAATATTTAGTCATCAAGGAGTATCTTCACTTGTCAAGAAAGTATTTTTATATCTATGTTTGAATCTATCAAAATGACTTCATTTTGCAAGGTAACAACAAATTGGTTGGGTCATCAAACTTTCTTGCATGGAAGAAGGGGACAAATTTGATCCTCGTAGAAAATGAAGTCATTAGACATGTTAAGGGTTCAATCTCTAAACCTTCAAAGGAATAATCTCAAGCTCTAGCTAAGCATATGAAAGGGTAAATAAGGGCTCAAAGGATCCTTATAGAATCCATCAAGGATCCCCTCATACCTTATGTTGCAAAGTTGGAGACATTAAAATAAATCTAGGAGAAGTTAGTAGAATTTTTCTTTGTAAGCACCGCTAGAGAAGTCATATCTTTAATAACCTAGATATAAATGATTAATATATCAAAGGAAGAAGGAATATCCACATACTTTATGAGGGTTTCATAATTACGAGACCAACTACAAGAGTTGGGGAAAATAATGTTTGATAAAGAGATGACCACAATTATGCTCAATGCACTACCGGAGGAATGGGGCAAATTCGTATCAAGCATTTATGGAAAGAAGGAACCCACCCCATTTAGTGAAATTTGGTCATTGTGTAATATTGAAGAAACCAAGTTGAAGGAAAAAAGTGATGTGGGATCAAATTAACAAGTTCAAGCATTTTCTACCATGACCAAGAGAAAAGGAAAATTTGGGAAAAAGAAGAAGATCAATATGTCAAAGATCAAATGTTATGGCTGTCAGGAATATGGGAACTACAAGAGAAATTGTCCTAAGATCAAGAAGGAAAATAAGAAAAGGAATGAAGACCATATCATCAAATAAGTAGAAGAACCTGAGAAGAAGAAATCAAAAGAGGAGGAAGTGAAAGATCTCTACTATGATTGAGATAATCTCCTTCACTTAGTTCTTTTTAGTTTTGTAAATAATAGCTATCGTGATAGGAAGCATTGTAAGTATGATAAGATGCATCATATCATAATATGGAATCATATTGGAAGCATACAATTAAAGTAAGATCTGATGAAAGAAATAGAAGTCTACATGAATGTAGCAGTCATCATAGAAAGGAAGTAGCTCTTGGTAAATGCACTAAAAACATGAGTAGCATACATGGTTGGAATAAATTCATCTAGCATTGTAAAAATAAATCATCATAAATCATCATCATTTGGAAGGAGCATAGTTAAGGTCCTCCATTGGAATATTCATTAGAAGGTTCACCTCTCTTGAAAGAAGCAAGTTTCTTATTGATCATTCCACCCTGTGTGGATCCATTGTTTAGAAGGATGATGGTATGGTGACAAAGGAGAGAAACATATCAAGATGGTTAAAGTAATTTCAATCAAGGAAAGGAAGTTGTTGAAGGAAGTGTATATGACCAAAAAAAGAAAAGAGGTATGTATATATTAGACAGATTAAGTCATGTCATTGTATAGTTGCAGATAACATGGGTGAATGCTCTACCTCATGAGCATGATTGAGGGAAAGGGATCTCTTCCTTTAGAAATATGCATGAAGGCATAATTCACATATTAACAAGATGAAATCAACATAATATATCATCATATGGAATATGAGGTGGTTGACAAAGATGAAGGAACCATTAATGAAAGTTCATGGGGAGAAATATGTGAAGAAAGAAAGAATAGATTGTGAAAGATGCAACTAAGAAAATGAAATTAACATCTGATGACTAGAACAATTGGCTATGAAATCTCCATAGAGAAGGTATGAAGACTTGATAAGGTATACAAAGGAAGGAGACCCTTTACATTGAAATTCTTGGAGATGTGTTTATGAATAGAAAGAAGATGTCATGATGAAAGGACATCACAAAAGGTAACTTTGATTTGATTCTATTTTTTTTTTTAATTTTTAAACAACATCTAGATGGGTTGATACAGGGCTATCGAAAGAGAGTTGTAGATGTCACCTACAACTAGCACTCATATGGTTGGATGGAATATCCTAAAGGAAACATTACTTGGTAGAGCTAGCAGTATGAAGAAAAGCCATATGTGGACTAGAAGCACATTTTCTGATGAAAAGAAGGATGACATGATTGTTGGTTCAATCCTATGGTTCGTTGAAGGAAAGTGATGTATGGTCAATGTCATACAAAGAATAAATAAAATATGAAGGCTACATAATGATGAAGATGAAATTCATGAAATCAAAAGGAGGAGCTCTATAAGCATTTGAAGGTACCATGATCTCCCCCCAAAGAGCAGAAAGTTGCTAGAAACAAGTCCCTAATTAAGAGGGAGCTTGGACAAGTCCCTGGATAATAGGCAGCTTGGATAAATTCCTTATAGGAATGAGCATATCTTCCCTAGTTGAGAGGGAGATATAGACACATCATTATTTTCTTCAATTCGTGAAAAACAAATGGAGGATTGGGTAAGCATCTCACATCCAAAACTCTTTGAGGATGAGGTAGGGCATAAAAGATAGGAATTTTCCTAGAAGGACATGCCTTGTGAACACTAGGGTGGGGTATGTGCCTTGAGAGATAATGATGATGGTGTATGTCAGTCATTAGTCTTACTATCATTGTGATCTGATCTTGTGGAGAGATAGAGCTATTAAACAAGGCCTTTCTATGTGAAAATGTTGGTTGGTATGATGCTAAGAGATGGCTTACCAATCCGACTCTTCTTATGAGAATTATTTATTTTGAGAATGTCCAAGTACCTTGTATGGATTATGAATACCTCCTGTTAGAACTCCGTAAATTTCCCTAGATTGAGGAGAGAAATTCCATAGGTAACCACAAACCACATAGAAGTTTGAATCTATCCCTTCCAACTTTAGAGAGGGATCTCTCTCTCTCTCTTATGTTTCTAAACTAATATGATATTAGCCTAGGTATAGTGTTCAATAAGGTCTAAATTTCAAAGGTTTGTTGGCAAGGAAAGAGATAGATCCATTGGGCATGGAGTCATGTCAAATTTGATTATTTTTTAGTGATAAGATGAAGAGAGAAAGGTTTTTCCACAGGGGAAAGGTAGGGAGCATTTGTGGTGGAATTAATTCGTTTTATGAGGGCTACTGTGAGAAAAAATGGAAACAACACAAAGAGTATCAAATTGTAGATAAATTCTGAGTGTTGTTTGAAGAAGAAAACATAGATTTCTTGGGAAACTAAATCAGAGAAAATTTCAAATGAATTCTGAATTTATTTCCTGGTTCATCCAAGCATGAATACATACATTTAAGGCATGCAAATAACATAAGGCGAACTTACAATAAGAAGGAATAACAACACCATCAATATCTGACACAAGGATACCTGCATGATGTTGGGTCACTAAGATGTCTCTTTTTTAAGCAATCTTAATTCCTACATTAATTGTCTACCCGAGGTACATCTTTTTATCTGAAGAGTGTTAGCATAATCTATGCAGTGATTTTAGAGGTTAGCTAAAGGTAAATCGTTGCAATCACTCATAACTATATTTTAAGCTTAAATCACACAACTCTCAAAGAAATAACTAAGGGAAAAATAACTTTGAAATAACTCTTAACACACTCTGCAATCTCATCTACTTATTCCAAAACTAAATGAATCTGAATGCGAATACAAAGAATCACGCTTAGCAATATTCAAATGGAATTAAAGCTAACTCCTTTGATTAAGAAAGAGAACTGTAACAACAAAAAATCTAGGTTAATCTATCGCAAATCATAATTGAACAACAAATCCTAATTGAACAACAATCTCGATTGAACGACAATTCTCAATTGAAAAGCAATCTCGATTGAACGATAGTTCTCAATTGAACAACAATCAAGCAATTACCATAAATGAATTCCAAACAACAACTGCTTCTATCAGAGGATATAGAAATTAATTAACACTACCTTTAAGATATATGCAATTGTAATTAAGAAGGAACAACAATCTATTCTGAAATTTAATGTAACCAATCAAATCAAAGCATTATTCAGATGCGTCACACGACTAAATATAAATTGAGATGAACAATAATATAAATGGAAATTGTCAATCCTCACAATAAGAAAAATAATATTAAATGAATATTAACAATCAATAAACATTCAAATGGAAAGATTATAACACAAAGAAGTAGTAGAACTTCTCTTGACCAGGCCTAAAGTCACCAGAAGCCTTCGCTAAAGAATACTCAGAATATAAGTGAAGATCAAACACAATATTTCATTAATATGAGTAACCAGATTACAGCATCACTGAAATAATAGTCTAATATGTCTAAAAAAGAATGATTATACATTACATAAGTATCTCCCTAAACTTCATTTGCCTTTCGGCCTTATATAATAGTAAGAGAGAAAACTAGATAAAAGTGAATCCTCAGGATCAGGGGATCCTTAGGATTTCGTAATACATAATCTGATTCTGTCATGAAATATTTTTGGTCTGCTTGGTCTCTCACTGCCTTGCCTGCGTCAGACGTTGCCTTTCCCTTTTACGGCTTGGTGCTGCTTTGTCAACTGAACGAGAATTGACCAATCCGCGTATTCTACACACAAGGATAGTAAAAAGACAGTTTCTAATGCGAGATTTATCTAAATTGTTACCAAGTGCTTTCATCCTACTTTAGTTGTAATTTCCTTTATTTCTGGTCATAAAGAGAGATAATCGAGTAAAGATGAATATGAAATAAATAAATTACTAAGGAGAAAATATACCCTTTTTTACCCAACATACTCCCCGACTTACCTTGTTGCATGTCGTCATGCAATTAAATAGTTGATGTGTAGCTGAGTTAGGGAGTAGGCATAATATACCTACTCCTTATAATATCTGAAACCAATTTTCTTCTTCAGTATAATAAAATATTGGGTAACATCATGATCCTTCAAGGTATAATCACAACGATACTTATCTAGAGGATACCATACGATTGGAGTTCTATACTGACATCCTATCCATTCAGGTCCCATAGTCAAAATCATATTATTGTATTTATAGAAACGAGAGGAGGCACATTTAAAGTTCTGATATCCAAATGGTTCTCAATTTCTAATAGTAATATTGGAGGCTTCCCACCTTTGTCTAGCTGCAGACCAGGCTTCCTCTTTAATCTCTTGGAAATAGTCCTTTCTAGCTTGTATAATATCCGTATGGAATGGCCCCATTTGGCCTATAACACCAGCTTGTTTCATGAATTGCTTGTGTTTAATCAATCGCTGTAGGGGTTTGGTTGGTTCTTCTCTCACTCGTAGTTCAATTCCTTCTTCACACCTCCTAAAGTTATTGTGGGCCTTGGCCCACTTGAATTGATTAGTGGCAAAAGAGAGAAATTCCTGGAGTTGCACATCCCCTATAAAAGGCCCAGGGTTACTGTCCCTATCGTCTTCCAAAAAGAAATTGTGCATATACATCTGACAAAGGAGGCGTTGTACCTATTCATTCCGTTCTCTAAAACATTTGACAAAATCTGGGGTGGTTTTAATTTCCACTGGCTTACTAGCCTTGGCAGCTTTGATTTTTAGCAGTAGGAACCCTTCTAGGAGGTAGAGGGCATAATTCATATCAGGGGCTCTACATGACAAGGTATCTGAATAGAGAGAGCAGATAGTTTCCAACTTCTCTTGATCCTTCTGTAATTTCTCCTGTGATTTCTCAACCTTTTTCTGTTTAGCCCTAAACTGAGCAAAGGTTTCATCCTCAGTTATGGTTAGTGTTGTAAACTGTTTATTTAATTCTTGATGTATCTTCAGGGGCACTACCTCCTCCTTGTACTGGGATGATTCCTGTTGCGCCTTTAGTAATTCATTATGCAGTCTGCTAATAAGTGCTTATGTGATTAAGGGATTATATGCAGGTGTTTCTTCTATTTGGGTTTCTAATTCCTAGGTCTCCATGAGATTGGTCTGAACATCAACTTTAGCTACCTCTTGAATCATGTAATGACCAATCGGAATGTCCTCCTCACCATCTATTTGAACAACAATATCCATGGTAGGATGGTCCATTTGGGTTTCCTGTGGGAAAACACAGGGGTCCCCGATTTTCATTTCAACATCTTCAAAAGGGCACGACTCCGTTTGAGTTTCCTTTGGACAAGCCAAAATATCCTTAGTTTGGGTCTTAGCGTTCCTTCCAAAACAATGTTCTATTTGAGTGCCTGTGGTTTCTTTTTCTACTTTCAAATTCTTGGCTCTAATGGCCTCCTTTAACCACTTCCATAGTTGCCCAATTATTCGCTTCTATTTCTTATACTTCTTAAGTGTTTTTCTAAGTCTGTCCCTGTAGGACTACTTTATACTAGGACTTCCAACCTGTGATGGGTTAACTGCATCCTCTAGTTCCTGCATAGGTGGTAATGTGTCGGCATTAGGGAGGGTTTTGTCTAGAACTGTATCTCTCGAGGGAGTTGCATCTTCTAATTCTTTCTTATCATGGATTTCTCTTTTAGGAGACCCCAGTACAATGGTGTTTCCTGAACAATTTTCATTCTCTAGATTTCCTTCTAGGTAGGCTTTGTCCTCAGGGGAATTAGAAAAAATAGTGTTACTTGGTTGATTTTCATCCACCAGGGTTTCATTTACAGGGTTTTCTTTAGCTGGGGGGTCCACTGGACTGGTGTCTAGTGCCCAATTTCCTCCATTAGTGATATCTTCTTCATGTGTCTTTGCTTCAAGAGGTTTTTCCACAAAAGGAATTCGTTCCCTCTGTTCTTCCACAAAATCAATGCATGAAAGGTTTTGCTCATGACCAGGGCTATCAGCAGGGGTAGATTGGTTGGGAGTGCAATTCTGTTCCTCAACATTCCCGTATTATTCTCTACCTTCTCCAAATATCCCCATGTTTTCCAATGCCCTGGCCACTTCCTCCTCATAGTCTTGCAAAGGAGAATTTTGCAGCTAGCAGGTGTTGTGTAGGATGGTCCAACCTCATCTGCTTGAATTGGGATGCTTTGCTAGGCTTTCACTCGCATAGAGCACCTACGCTTTGCTAGGTTCGGGGCATGGAGGAATTATTTAATTTTAGTGTTTTTCTTGGACCTGGGGTTCTTGGCCCTTGCTGCTCTGTTACTGTGTTTTCTAGGGGTGGAGCCAAGGTAGGATTTATAACATTATCCAAAGTTAACTGTTGTTGGGCCATTCCATTCGTAATGATTAATTTAATCAATCGGTGATGGCTAATTACTTTGTGTGGGTCCTTGGCTGTCTTAACTTGACAGGTGACATCATGTAATAGAGAATTCAAATAAAACGACAAATTAACTGAAATTTTCCCTTTTAAAATGGCTAAAAGTTTCAATTGACGAGGCTTTACCACATCGTGCTGACCATCACAACTAATGTATCTTTACACAATGATGGCCAATTCTTTCCGCGACTGTCTTAACGCCGAACGATGGACCCTTTTCCTGCGTGCACCAGTTGCTCTCCTGGATCCTGGAATACCTCGATCACATTGTGTAGAAGGACATGTTTCTCTGTCCATTTGGTTCCTTCATCCAGAAGTCCAATGAATTTGGATATGAATGCTTCAGAAATGGTTATACTTCTGCCTCTAATTATGGTGATACCATTCTGCAAATTCTACAGAAATTCCAACATCAACCCCTCATGAAAATCCTGCAACCTATTTAGATATTGCAGCCATCCTGCACACTCGAGAATTGCACGAGCTTGATCTAATACCATAAGTACTAGTGGTTCATTCTTGATAGCTCTTCCTCCCATGGCTATTGTACCTATAACTGGTTCACTTGTATGCAATTGCTTTACGCTTCCACAATTCAGAACAACAAAAGAAAACATTACAACAATTAACATAGAAATGATGATATTTTGGGATTTAATATCATATCTATTTAAGGCCTCGGTCCTGTCAACCATACTTAATGCAGGATCATGAGTCTGCATGCCAGCTATAATGGCTACCGTCCTTACCCCAATCAGAAATACTTGCTAACTATTACTCATTCATAATCATCATTTAGTCCTTCCCTGAAAGTTAATTCAAATGATTATCGCACAATTGCTCTTAACTATCACACATGTCAAGTGTACGTAGGCCATCCCCCTTCTGACTAGAAAAGGGTGTCCATGTCCTTTCAGCATGTGAAAAGCAAGTGAAATCATTAACAAACACAAATGTCAGCAACCAATTCTAGAAAAACATGTTAATGAATAAAGCAATTAAAGTAAGACACATCATTGGATGGGAATAGCCAAAAATAAATTAAAACAAAGATTTTAATACATTATGTCAAAACATTTTCACTGGAATTGGTATTAATGACAAAGATAGAATCGGTGGTATATATTAATGACAGATGTAAAATGATTGGACAATTTAAAATATAATGAATATATGATATAGGTTTACCGTGCAGATCGGCTTGTAAGAATCTTGTTCAAATGGAAAATTCCCTTTAGAGAC
Source organism: Pinus taeda (assembly GCA_000404065.3). NCBI lineage: Eukaryota > Viridiplantae > Streptophyta > Pinopsida > Pinales > Pinaceae > Pinus > Pinus taeda. The sequence continues at coordinate 183,872 of APFE030741731.1, forward strand.
AAATCCATAGGTGATAAGAGCTTAGAGAACATTTGGCAGTGTAAGATAATACCTCAATACCATAAGCAGAGTCGTTGCTGCTAGCAGGCATTCATAGCCTCGACAAGGTTGCTTTTTAACCCCACAAATGAGCCAGAGTCCTCCTTTTAGAATGTAGATGGTTCTTCTTTCCCTTGTCATAAAGAGACCACTATGCTAGCATGGTGACCAGATAGCCATAATGCCATTCACTAGGATATAACAAAGTGATCAGGCTAGCTCATGATGAGACCCCCTGCCCTTCTCACAGTTTTAAGCATCAAGAAGGTCATTACCTTGGTTTGGTAGCCAAATTGGAATGTAACTTGTTAGATCCTGATGATCATGATAGGTTGGCTTGTGATGAGACCCCCTATCCTTTTTAAGGCAATGCTTGATTCTTTTTCTCATCTCATTATGTCCATTTTTTTTTTTGAATTTTTATTTATTAAGGAGAGGGAGGCCCATTCGCTCCTTAAGAGTCAGGGATGGTGTAAGAAGTAAAAATATGCCAATGAAAGTTTATATTCTTATCCCCATATCATCATATTAATAAGATTTATCCAATTGATAGTGTAAAAACATAAGCCAACATGGTTTGAAAATAATGAATCATTTTATAAGTGTCTAGAGGAGAGATATTTAGTTAGTCATTATAAAGATACACCATATCAGCTTTGGAACAAAGATAACTATCAAATAGCTACATGAGTCATAATGATATTGTTATTATTGTTTTTTCATACATCAATCACAAATCCATTCACTTGGTGTTTATTCACAATACAAAGGAGAAAGAAAGAAAAGATGGCATCATGCTCATTAAGAAAAAATCACAATTTATTCTATCAAAATTACAAAAAGAAGGGTTGTTCAATGGATTGAACCTCGAAAATTGCAAATAGAAGTGTTGTTGACTTGATTAAACATCGAAAAAATCGCAAAAAGTGTTGTTCATTCAATTGAACGACAATCATTCAATCATTTGAATGGAAATACCAAAGAAACAAAAATGTGTTGCTCAAGCAATTGGGCGACAATCATTCAATCGTTTGAATGGAAAAATCAAAGAAACAAAAAATGTGTTGTTCAATCGATTGAACGGAAATCGTTCAATCATTTGAACAACAAAATCAAAGAAACAAAAAATGTATTGTTCAATCGATTGAATGACAATCATTCAATTGTTTGAACAACAAAATCAAAGAAACAAAAAATGTGTTGTTCAATCGATTGAACGACAATTGTTCAATCATTTGAATGACAAAATCAAAGAAACAAAAAATGTGTTGTTCAATTGATTGAATGACAATCATTCAGTCGTTTGAACAACAAAATCAAAGAAACAAAAAATTTGTTGCTTAACTGATTGAATGGAAATTGTTCAATCATTTGAACAACAAAATCGAAGAAACAAAAAATGTGTTGTTCAATCTATTGAACAACAATCATTCAATCATTTGAATAGAAAAATCAAAGAAACAAAAATGTGTTGTTCAATTGATTGAATAGAAATCATTCAATCGTTTGAACAAAATCAAAGAAACAAAAAACATGTTGTTCAATCGATTGAATGACAATCATTCAATCGTTTGAACAAAAAAAATCAAAGAAACAAAAAATGTGTTATTCAATCGATTGAACGACAATCATTCAATCATTTGAACAACACTTATCAAGCAATAAAAATTCTCATATATACATGGTAATGTCTAATCTTAATTGCAATCGATCGAAAAGAGTATATACATTATTTACAACTTCTAACGAGATCTCAATTTTTTGAAAGAAAATATGTTGGGTCGTCACTTCCCGCAGCTAAAATTTGCATGGAGGGGTCCTCGCGTCCCTGCTCACAAAAAGACTCCTTGGTGAGCAGTTTGTGGTAGAGGAGTACTCGGTACCTGTTCACCTTAAAAGAATGGCCAAATCCATCAATGGTAACCAAGGTAAGAGTACCATTGTTATGCACTTCTTGAATCTCATAAGGGACGAGCCATCTTGTTTGCAACTTGCCCAGGAAATCTTGGAATCTGGAATCCTAAAGCAGTGCCCAATCCCATTTTTGAAACGTTTTCTTCTTGATAAGGTTGTCATGTCATTTTTCCCTTTGTTGTTGAATAATTGAAGTCCATTGCAAAGAAAGCAATTGAGCCTCATCTAGTTCATTAATTTGCTGGAGTCACTTGGTCTGGGCTTTTGTTAGATCCAACCCTACTTCATGGTCCATCCTTAGAGTCTTTAGTTCGAATTCGATTGGAAAAATAGGTTCTTTGTCAAACACAAGCTGGTATGAAGAGTATCCATTAGTATTCCACCAAGTCGTGCGTTAAGCCCACAAGGCCTCTGGTAGTCTAGCAGCCCAGTCTTGTCAGTTTGTTGAGACTGTCTTGGTTAGAATTGCTTCAATGACCTTATTGGTGCTTTCGAACTGCCCGTTTGCCTACAGGTGATATGGGGAAGTGATTCTATGCATAATATGATGATTCCTCAGAGTGGCAGTAATCTTATGTCCTGTGAATTTCCCTCCCCCATCTATGATCACTAAGCGCAGTAACCCATATCGCACAAACAACCCAAAAAGGAAGTTAATCACAGATTCCTCTATGGCTCTTGGTAAATATATTGTTTACACCCATTTTGTTACATAATCCGTGGCAACCAACATGTAGGCCTTCTTATTATATGGTGAATGGAATGGGTCAACGAATTCTAAAGCCCACCTTTCAAAGGGTTCTATGGCTAACTGAGGTTGCAGAGACATTTCATTAGATTGGCCAAGCCTGTCCATCCTTTGATAGCTATCGCAAGTCTTGGCATATTTCTTAGCATCCTTAAAAAGAGTGGGCCAATAATAGCCCATCAGTAATACCTTATGCTTCTGACATCAGAAAATGTGCTTCTAGTCCTTGCGGATGCATCTATGCATACACATGTGGGCTCCTATATGGAAAAGATATATGCCTATCCAAGAGAATCGGGCGCTGCACTGAACGATCAACTTCCTCTCTCTTGTTGTCAAATGCCTAGGTACCTTCCCAATTGCTAGATAATTCTCCACATCTACATGCCATGGCATTTTGACTACCACGGAAAATAGATGTTCATCCAGAAATTAGTCGTCTACCACTAGTGGATCATTCCCCTTCATAATTCATGATAGAAAGTCAGCAACTGGGTTTTCCTTCCCTGAACGATCCTTAATAGTAATATCGAACTCCTACAAAAGCAATAGCCATCATGTTACTTGCACATTTGTGATAGGTTTATTAGCTAAATACCTAATGGAAGAGTGATAAGTGTACATAAAGACTAGGTATCCAATGATATAGTGTCTAAATTTGTTTATTTCATAAATAATAGCTAAAAATTATTTTTCTGTCGCTGTATAATTAAGTTCTGTAGAAGTGATATTTTTGCTAATATAATATATAGCATAAGGTTTCCTTTCCTCTTGTTGGCCAAGGACAACACCTATAGCTACATCTGATGCGTCTGTGGATATGTGAAAAAGCAAATCCCAGTTTGGCCCATGCAATACTGGTGTTGTTGAGTCTAGTTTCTTTAAACCTGTAAAAATTGTGTCACATTTGTCAGACCAACTAAAATCAACATTTCTAGTCAAAGCATATAGAGGCGCAACAATTTGTGAAATTTTTTTAATAAACCTACGATAATAGCCTGCATATCCTAGGAAGCTACGTAACTCTGTCTGAGTGTAGGGGGTAGGCAGTAAAAGAATTACTTGAATTTCGTTGGGTCTACCTGTATTCCTGCTGCAAAGATGTAGTTTCCCAAGATTACACCCTCGGTCATCATCATGTGGCACTTGACATTGCTTAAACATAATCTAGTAGCAATGAATCATTCTAAGAATTTTTCTAATGTTTTCAATGCTTGGTCGAAGTCATCCCCATGTGGAATAAAATTGTCCATATACACCTCAAGTCCTTCATTTATTAAATCAGCAAAGATGCTAAGTATAGCTCTCTGGAATGTAGTTGGGGCATTACACAAGCCAAATGGTAATACTCTATATGCGAATGTAACCTATGGACAGGTGAAGGTTGTTTTGTCCTGGTCGTCAGGGGCGATCTGAATCTGATTGTAGCCGCTGAAACCATCTAAAAAGGAAAATAATTTCTTCCTTGCCAAAGTATCAAGGACCTAATCGATGAATGGGAGGGGAATGATCTTTCTGTGTTGCATTGTTTAGCGCCCTATAGTCTACATAGATATGCCACTTCCCATTTTTCTTAGGGACGACCACCAATGGAGAGACCCATTTACTGTCTGAGATAGGATAAATAAAGTTTACATCCAACAGTTTCATTAACTCTTCTTTCACAATGTCCTTGAGATGAGGATTCAATCTCTGTTGGTGTGTACATAGTTGTGGGTCTATTCCCTTCATATCAAGATAATCCCATGCAAAAGCCCCTTTGTATTTCTATAGGACCTGTATGAGCTTTTGCTATTGATCGCTATCTAGACCATCATTATTAATTAGAATTTTTCCAGGTTCGATCTCTATCGATTTGCTGTTATGAACAACAGTTGTCTGAATATGTTGATCATCGATATCCTTATGAGGATCCTCCATGGATTCATTATCCAAGATTTCTTTCAGCATTTGACATTTGACATTGCTCACATTAGCAAGCTAATTCATAAAATTATTAATAATGTTGACTTTAGTCTGATCTTTAAATGCCAGTGCCTCTGCTACTGCGAGTGGTGAACGAATGCTCTCCTCTAGGTACGTTGGTGGTTGTTTATATATTTCTACAATGGGCAGACTTGGCTTGCTAGGAGGATATAGCACAAGATTCTTTACAACATCCCCCTTTGCAATAGTCATGCTGCCTTCTCGACAGTCTGTATAAGCATCAACTATTGCAAGCCAAGGTCGACCCAAAATTAGAGGGTGCCCGTCTAATCTACTCTTCGGGTTTATGACAAGAAAATCTATTGGATATTCCCATGAATCAACATAAACTATTATATCCTATAAGGTTCCTTCTGGCATTACCATTGAACAATCAATAAGTTCTAATAGTGTGGTGGTGGGTTCCAGGGCTGTAATACTAAGTGCTTGACAAGTTTCTGCTATTAAAATATTAATGGCTACACCCAGACCAACTAAAGTATTTGGAAAAGAGCGACCATATATCTGAACTATCACTATGGGGTTTCTAGGATCCTCATACTTTATTGGAATTTCCCCTCCCAAGAGTAAATCAGAAAAAGTTCCTACAACGTGGACGGTAGGTGAGGTTTTTTCCTTCCTCACAGGCTTCTTTACACATAGCTCTTTAATTTTTTTGGCATAGATGGGTATGTCTTGAATGGCCTGGAGAAGAGGGATTTTAATACAAAGATTTTTTAGTTCCCCTATAAGATCGAAATCTAGATAAACAATAGATTTGGGTATCATTAACCTTTTAGGGAACGGGGGAGAAGTGATTGTAAGTTTTTCAGGATCTTCATGTTGATCTATCTCTTCTCCTTGTTTTAGTTCGGTATTAATTACAAGTGGTGGTATATGTACAGGTGGGGTTTCAATTTTGATTGAAGGTTGATCCATGTTTTCCTTAGGGGGGATGATATGACCTAACCTCAATCTGAGTTCATTACATTTCTTTCTGCTCAACCTCATAATCTGAGCTTTCAATAATCTGCACCAACTTAACTAGTCTATAATTAGGATTTGGATTTGGTTGAGCTAGTAATTGAGACCGCAGAAGAGGTTGGGGATTTTGCTGTAATGTATAAGGTGTTGATAGTGCAGGTTGAGGCCATGGACCTGCCCCCATAGATGTGTTAGATATTGTTAGGCCCCTATACTACTAGTGTCACCCCTTATTGTTATTAGTACAAACCACTTATTATATTGATGTACCCATGTAGTGCCCATATTGTTACTATTGTGCCCCATAGAAGCCCACTTTTATTATTATTGTGCCCTTACATTATCATTATTATTGTTATGTAGGCTCTGATTATGTTATGGTCCCTTAGACTCCTATATATAGAGAGGAGGTCTTTTCATTTGAATCATCCAAGAATTGTTCATTTATGTAATGTAAAGGCTATATGTTAGGCCCCTGTAGATTTGAGTTTCTAGGAGTTAAAGCTAAAAACTCACTATATGTTAGGCCCCTATACTACTAGTGTAACCCCTTATTGTTATTAGTACAACCCACTTATTATATTGATGTACCCATGTAGTGCCCATATTGTTACTATTGTGCCCCATAGAAGCCCAGTTTTATTATTATTGTGCCCTTACATTATTATTGTTATGTCGGCTCTGGTTATGTTATGAGCCCTTAGACTCCTATATATAGAAGGGAGGTCTTTTCATTTGTATCATCCAAGAATTGTTCATTTATGTAATGTAAAGGAGGTTGCCCCCTCGAAGAGGCTGAATTCTAAGGCGTTGATCTATCTTTTCTATCTTTTCTTGAGCCTGGTTTCATAACATTTGGTATCAGAGCTTTGGATTATTCTAGGGTTTCGCTACTCCAAACAGGTCATCGTGGTATTTTCGCTATAACTTTTTTTCTGTGACGTTTCAGAAGTCACAAAAAAAACCCATTTGAGAAGAAATCGCGCTGAACCTTGGGTCCGAATTTCAGAGCTTTTTGCACGATATTTGCGGAGATATGATCTGAGGAAGTTGGTCTTTTTTGCAGACTCCTGAATTACATTCCAAATAGGTTACCTGGGGAAAATCGTCATAACTTTCTCTCTGGGGATCAGATTGAAATTTCGTAAGAAGGTGCAGAAAGAGGACAGATTGTAGTTTCTTTTGTGTGGTTTTCAGATCCAAAGGTCGAAATAGTGACTCGTGGCACGTCGTACAAGTTCGCTCTACTGAACCATTCTATAATCAAGTCACTGTGGGAGATTTCGCATAACTCTTCCTTGGAGAATCCAATTTGGGTCAGACTTGTGGCATTAGAAAGAGGACACAGAGGGCTACTACAGGTCATAGTTTCAAAACTTAAAGATCTGAAAGTACAAAGTTACCATCATTTCAAGATCGAGCTCCTAAAATCAAGAAAAAGCAAGATGAGGAAGTTTGATGGCAAGGATCCGGTAAATTGGATACGTCAGATGGAGCAATATTTTGATCTACATGGTGTACAATTGTTACAAAAGGTATGTATTGCATCTTCATATTTAGAACCGGATCAATTTTTATGGTATAAAGGGCTTTGTTCTCGTAAAAAACTTGTTACGTGGTCAATTTTCACGGAGGAATGATAGCACATTATGAGGATACAAAGAGCAACACCTTCTTTAGAG